>CAJHNH020000499.1:207500-265238 GCA_905116865.2 Candidula unifasciata
AGGTTCAAGCTGACTTGTCCGTCTTGGCATGGCACATAACATGAAATAGCTTTATGTTACAACTAGTTGCTTTGGCACACACACACACACACACACACTCACACAAAAGCTAGCTTCGACTATATATAGCACGTTATGGCAGCTTCATTCCAGGGAATAGTCTGGAGTGTTCTTGAGGGAAGAGGAGTTTTAAAAGACTGCAGGGCCTAACGTAGAGATGAGGGTAATCCGCTTAGATACCGGACATTGTCAATGGATGCTACTTTCCTTTAGGCAAGTGTAATTTCGTGAACTGATGGGAAAATATCAATATTTTGTGCACCATAATAATTATTGATTGTGGCTCTAGAAATCGAAATTAATAGCCCGTAGGGAACAATCGTGTCAACGAGAAACCTGTGGGAGATGTGGTACGAGGTTGCGTTGGTTTTGACAGTGATATCAAGAAGTCGACCGTCCAGAGTTAATGCCAAACTACTGGACTTAAAATTACCTAGAAAAACCACAACAGGAAAAAAATGCTGGGGTTGGTTCAGAAACATCTTGTAAAGGATACACAACTAACTTTTTTGTTGTTGTTTAAAAGAAAAAAAGTCACGTTATATATATATATATATATATATATATATATATATATATATATATATATATATATATATATATATATATATATATATATATATATATATATATATATATATATAAACCCCCCCCCCCCCAACCCCTCCCCAAAAAAATGTACTATCAATAATAGTGTTTGTTATAGTTTCATGCTTAATTATACAACTTACCTCATTAAGAACAGTCAACGCCTTATTT
This sequence comes from Candidula unifasciata, assembly GCA_905116865.2. Taxonomy (NCBI): domain Eukaryota; kingdom Metazoa; phylum Mollusca; class Gastropoda; order Stylommatophora; family Geomitridae; genus Candidula; species Candidula unifasciata. Next base: position 208,320 of record CAJHNH020000499.1, read on the forward strand.
CAAATAAATCCAACTTTACTTAAATATTATATTTTCTAGGTAGGCGGAGACTTAGTGTATGATGATTAGTCAATACTATCGTTATCGGGATTACAATGTTAAATATAGATTTTTCCTCATTCTGTCAAAGTTTCTGGATAACCTTCATTTCGACACTTGAAAAGTACCGTTCATTTCCATAGAGTACACTGTAATTGTCTTGATTGTCACCTACTATGACACAGGCTAAACTGAGCACATTGGCAACGTTTCTTACTAGACCTCGTGATGTTCTACAAAAACTATTTCCAGCTGACGGACTCTTGTTGCCAGGAAGCTGAACTTTGACCTGATAGAGACAAGACTGCTGGACAGAGCCTTCAACAACGCCAACTTTGATCGAGCAAGCTTAGTGGCCTTGAAATTATCAACGTGTAAAAAGTGCCTTACTTTGAATGTTTCTTCACGAAGAAGAGTGGACAGTTGGTGGTCAAGAGAACTAAAACTATGTTATTGTTTGGAAGCAAAGTCCTCTTCCGTAAACACATCAGATAAATCAACCATCTTGGATCTGTGTTTTCACTGCTCATCCCGCTCTAGTGAACATTGCATTGTTTTTTTTTTCAAAGTGTTATGTCTCTGGAGACACTTAATCCATCTGTTTGTTTTTTCCTGCTCCTTATAATGCTGTTCGCGTCCAGTTCTCCCGCACTGAGTTCATTCAGTGAAAATCCTTTCACTTCTCCCCAGCAACACTGCCAATTTTCCCCATGTCCTTTAAAGACAACTTTATTTTTATGCAAAGTATAAATTAAATATTTCGAGTTGTACAGCAACATCTAATTTACTACTCCACGTAGATTGAATTTTCTGAAACTGTGTTTAAAAAATCTTGGTTCCTCAAAGACAATCTTCAAACGACGATGCACATTGAAACAAAACTATTACAGAACAGAGATTACAGAGTAACTGGCCCATTGTCACCGGAAGGTAACTGGTATTTGATTTGCCTAAAAGAAGGGAAATTCTGTTCAAAAACTGAGTCGCTTTCTTTTTGAAATATTTTTAAGAAATCAAACTGTTAGAAAACGATTGGCGTGCATTGAAAAGACACAGTTATGGAGTTAGTCCTCTGCGATGAAGCTAGAAGCTGCGACCAGCTACTGACATTGTTGCATAGTAGATTGAGGCACATACATTTTCTAGAAAAACTACAACGATTTCTGTTACCAACCGCCATTTTAGAAGGGTCAATCTCTTATAATTAGGGCCTGAAGGGGTGTTGTAAAGCTGCAGAGGTTGACTGCTCTGGGAAGGATAAGTTGAGCATTCTGTTAATTTAAGAATAGCTGCTCGCACATGAGCCTCACAAATTTACCACAGAAGCAATCCAAATCCACATTTGTTGAACCTTTGATTTTGCAGCACCAGCTGGACAGTCCCTGTACTCGCGACCTAAGGGGATGAGAACCCTCCACAAGTCTGCCTGTACTCGCGACCCAAGGGGATGAGAACCCTCCACAAGTCTGCCTGTACTCGCGACCCAAGGGGATGAGAACCCTCCACAAGTATGCCTGTACTCGCGACCCAAGGGGATGAGAACCCTCCACAAGTCTGCCTGTACTCGCGACCCAAGGGGATGAGAACCCTCCACAAGTCTGCCTGTACTCGCGACCCAAGGGGATGAGAACCCTCCACAAGTCTGCCTGTACTCGCGACCCAAGGGGATGAGAACCCTCACAAGTCTGATTCTTGTTCAGACTCCTTGACCCACTACTCTTCTCGTGCAGATTAATGACGCTTGTACACATACCTCATTTTATCTTCAGCTTGCGCCGTTCAGAACCTTCCTCTTTTCAGTCTCTGACCCGTAGCTCTATCCAGGGCTTCATGCAGGAGATGTTTCATGTCTGCAGCTGCTCTGGCATATGATTTTGCTTGCAGAACTTTGAGCCTTTCTGGAACAGTAGGCATTGCGGGTATATATCCCATACATACAACCGGGATATCGCTTGTACATCCCAGAATTACCCGCATGGCTTCATTCTGTTCATCAGCTGACTCTGATATGGTAAGCATTCGAAGTCCATAATCAATCACCGACAAGATCACATGCTGGCACATCGTGAACAGCATTTTGTGTTCCATGTTAATTGCTGCCATAATCTCTGCAAATGCCCACATCCTTCTAACACCTGGTGCTCAACGTTCTGCTGTCTGGGGTTGTATTAATTACTTACTTTTTCCTGGTGTTCTAGTTACCTGGCTGTTGGCTTCCTATGCCTGCTGATTCTTTCCCATCCTCCATACATATCCAAACCTTCGTAAATGTGACTGATCCACTCGAGTTTGTAAAGTATGCACTTCAAGGCCAGGACGTATCGTTTGACTGCCAATTTGTATCTTCTTTTCAGTTAGAATACCTTTCTCAAATACGTCATTTATGAGTCATTGCCCATGACTCGCATTCATATGTCAAGACTGGCACATAGGTGGAGAGGTATACAGCCAGTTTTTTATCCTTGCTAGTTAATATCTTTTGCCAAGAAAGCCCCGGTCTGGAAAAGCCTCCCATCTGCTGCTTATCGAGCAGCCAAATCTGAATTGATGCCTTCATTCTGGTCTGTTACAACTCCATGGTATTTGAACTAGTTGACCTGCTCAAGGGCATCTTGTCGCATCAAGATATAATGTTTTTTTCTTCTCTCTTGAGATCTAAATCGTTTATTTTTAGCGTCCCTTATAGTCCTCAAGTTCTTTCTTCCACACATATACGTTGGATTAAAGATGTGCTTACGATTTAGTTGTCAGGGCCACATTATCTGCAAATACCAGCTCTGATATGCAGGTTGGTTTCATATTTCAGTACCCTACTGAGTATTTCTTTGTCTTTTCTTTACATGTCTTCCTGGGGTAGTATCGGAGCGATACTACATGGTTGTGAGGCTCCTTTAGCCAGGCGAAAGACAACCATACGCGAAAGCAGGACAGCTGCTATCCAGTTCACCAGCCAGGAACAAACTCCCTTCTTCGTGAGTGCAGATATAAACCTTTTGGCAGGAGTTCTTCCTTTTCCAAAAACATTTGTAGTTTACTAACAGCAATAATTTTGTCTAGCTTTTGGAAGTGGGATTAGGTAGTGTGTACCCAATCCCAAGGTACTGAAGCTGCTCTGATGCTCTGGTTGAAGTGAAAAGCCATCTCCCTCAAGTTTTCATAATTTATGCTCTAAACGTGGACATACCTGTCTCCGTCTGGCCTCGGCGCAGTGTCTTTTACTGTTTACAATATATAGTTTATAGTATATCCTCTACCCTAATGATATCCTGAAAATAATCATTTATAGCATTAAACAGATTAGTTTTTACTGAATGTCTAAGTTCACTATCATTACGATCAGTCTCGGCAATACATCTCTTCAAAAAGTTTCCGTTTCACCTTATCTGTTGGCATTGGCATACTAGTATCCGTGTTTTTAATGCCTGTTGTGATAAACCGATCCTTCCTTTACATCTGTAAAGTTTCTAGAACTTACCCAGTGATTTTTTCGCCTCCAGTTTCGCTCATAAATTATACCATTTAGCTGTGTCTTTTTTTTTTTTAGTTGTTTAACTGCTGCTCGCCTTGATCTCCATGCCTGTTCTACTTCTTGGGTCCACCATAGAGGCTGCACGAAACCAGATGTGTTAGTTCTGCTGCATACTTTATGTCAAAGGCATCCAAGAAGTGAACTGGCACTGTCATACTCAAAAATCGTGCACGTTCTCACAGCCCTGATCTTGTTAGCTGTAGAAAGTGAGCATGGCATATGGTCACTCACATAATCGCCTAGGACATTCCATTAATGCCTATAACCAGGAACTTCCTGTAATACTTTCAGCCAGTCCCAATATTACTTTGTGACAAGAGAGTCAACAGCAGTGAAAAAATCTACTAAATTCCAAGCTGTGCGCCCATTATCTATCTGTATACCCTGAATGTGTACTATGATAACACTAGTCCAGGTCAAGAACCACATGCATCACCCCATTCATCACCAGCAGACACTGGCCATGTCTTCCCTGTCCTGTAGCTTCGGTGACGATACATTTTATTATTATGTACAAAAGCCATAGGAAATATTCTTTCAATGCAGGAAGTAAATGGTCACCCTAGTATTGCCTGCTTGTTAGGGAAGAGGCGTTTGGATTTCCTGAAGGAGTCCATACAAGCCGCCCCACCAGAAAAACAGATGTTCCATGTTTACTGCTGTATATACCCCAGTATTTCAGCCAATAGGCACGTAGGTCAAGTTTTGTTTAAATCGACCGTGTCTCCTTTAGATCCGTTGTTTTTATGCCTCTTCGGTCACGCGCAACGGTCTTAGAAGGGTTTCTTTGATCAAGAGTATTACGACCTAAGTGTGCCTCTTTGTCACATACCGCTGGTGTCATGTGACTTTATTTGAGTTTGCCCTAATGAACTAAGAAGACACTCTGAAGTAGTTCAAGTGTTGAGACGTTGGCTCGTAATGGTCTAGGCGGTATCCCGCAGCTCCAAAGAACATCTAACCTACTTTAGCGGTGAGGCGACTCAAATTATAGCACCACAGAGTTAATAAATATTCCTAGGCGCAAGTTGGTCTGACTTCTCACCACTTTTAAGCGCCCCCCCCCCCCCCCCCCCCAGACTAGACATAATCTTATGCTAGTCAAATTAACACAGTACAGAATAAAATAAAATAACGCAACATGCATTCCAGATAACTTAAGAACTATGAAGGACTGACACTAACTACAGAATGTAAAATAACAAACTATCACGTAATTAGTGCAGCACAATTAAGAATGTAAATAAATGGATTCAGCAAGACAAAGTAAACTTTCTATGGAATCTAAGAAGTCCCTACTCCAGATGGACTCCTGGTTGGCTACTAGCATCAGCTATTCCCATTATTGCCAAACTGCTGAATTATTGACCTATGTAGAAGGCACTTGGTATTAGGAGTAACGGAAATTACTGGCCACCACAGCTTATCTGTCTAGAAGGTCATGTTGATCTAAAGTGCAGCATCTTCCAACAGTTGACACTGAGAATATTGGACGCCTTGTGAATCCAAAATCAAAGACTTTTTTTTTTCATCGGTCACTGGAGTCTAAAGAAATCTTGAATCTTCACAGTCCATGAAATCATATTGTTCACAGTGCTCAATAATATGACCAAGGTAGAAAGTTCCTTGTCACTCTTAAAATGTTCTCTATTCGACTCTTGGCCACCCTCTGGTCGGGGCAACTGCTGGCGGCCTAACGACATAAAAAGCTACTGGGTTAAGGACACAAGCTAATGGTGATATCAAGGAACAGTGGACAGTTGTAATCTCATGTAGATCCAGACATTAGTACCTCGACATGAATGAGGTGTTCACTGAGGATTCCTCGTACTGTAGGATGTCTGCTGGTTACAATTGATGTGTGTTAGGATACTGATCGTTGACCTGACCTTAGGATATAAGTAGCCTCCGGTGAGCAAAAGGAAAACCAGAGATAGCAAACACCAAACACCATACCATGTTCACCACTCCTTAGTGACGGCGATAGTTTGCCTTAGCCGACCAACAGAAAGATAACATCAGTTCCTTTCCACGACCTAATATTAACCTAAGTCACGGCCATTTATCTCTTTACACTCGTCACAGCGGACGTGACGTCATACAAATCAGTATGGTCTGTCTTGACCTGTTCTTTTCTCTCCAGTTGAAAGGTGCAAATCTTTTATAAAACTGATACAAAATGTCGGGAACCCATTGAGGCAGTATGAGGAGAGACATTTTATCGGCCTGTAGGTGAACGCTCTGGTTTCGCGCTCTATGGCAGTCTGAATGGTTTGACGACCAAGTCCCGTTTCTTCACATAGCCATCTCTATCTTACATTCAGCAGGAGATTTCTCTGTTCCAAAATTCTTGTAGCTTACCCGCCACTATCTTCACTAGCACTTTACCAAAGGGTTATGATCCTTCTTCTTCTTCTGCGTTCGATATCAGTCATGCTAAACATTGAGTCCCGTCTGGGTCACAAATAGGATTGTGCGTTTAAGGTCGCCACCGGTCCCCCATAGCTTCACTTGCAATGTGGCTCCTTTGGGCCAGATCCACAGTCTTTGCTGGGAGAGGTTAGGGCAGTACTGCAGTATATGCTCAGGGGTCTGTCTTTCTGCTCCACAATCACAGGCAGCAGATTCTTTTATGCCTATCCTGTACAAGTGTGCTCGAAGACCACAGTGTCCAGTTTCGAAGTCTAAAAATTGATGTTTGTTCTTTCCTGTTGAGTTTGTTAATGCTGTCACTCTCTGGTCTGTAATCTCCATTCTGCCTTCTCCACTCCCGCTTGAAAGAATGCTTTAGAGCTGTTTTGGTTTCCTTGTAGCTGTGTGGTGGATGAGGTTGTGGAAGATTACTCCCAGCTTTTGCCAACTCATCTGCTCTCTCATTTCCTTGAATACCACAGTGGGCTGGTATCCACTGCAAGACCAGTTCTGCTTCCTTGGAGAGTAAGCCAATGTTGGTCCTTAGATCAACAATTAGTTTGTCTTGTTTTTTGCTGGATAGTGCTTGGAGAACAGACAATGAGTCTCTAAGTATAACAATTTGGTGCCCTCTGTGTTCTTGAGTGATGAGATGTTGGACTGCAGAGAGGAGGGCAGTTGCCTCAGCTCTGAAGTTAGTGCAGATGTCACCTGCTGGTAGAGAGAGAGAGTTTCTCCTCTACTGCTAGGGGGTTTAATTTAAATTCCACAACCCCCCTTTCTGACTGCATCTGTAGCAGAGCCGTCGGTGAAAACCTGAGTCCAATTGGTGTTTGGATACTTCTCATCAAGAATAGCAAGACCCAGCGTTCTCTGTTGTGTTTCCGTCTGGGCATCTTTTGAAGTGATTCCTGGTACCTTTATGACTACATTTGCTTTCTCTAGCTTGCTTTTCCATGGTTCTGGCCTAAGTTTTTCGCACAGTGCAACATCTCTTTCAAGCAGATCTTGGTGCTGTCTGTACAGTTCTCTATCAAGGTGGTTGGGGCTCTGACGCTTCAGTCTGTTTTTTGTTCTCTCTTGAAATTTAAAATGCAGTGGGTGACTTTGAAGTCTTTTTAATTTCTCATACTGTTAAAGAGTTTTGTATTGTCTTCTGAGTTCGAGTGGTTCAGTATCTGCTATCTTTTCTATTTCTCTGATGGAGGTGGTTTTCATGGCTCCGAGAACAATCCTTAATCCCATATTCTGAACCTTGTCCAGTTTTCCCATTGTTGTCATGGCTGCTGCAGCCCATGCACTGGAGGCATATTCCATGACTGGCCTGACTGCTCCAGTATATACTTGTTTTGGTTATGATCCTAAAGCCGCTGAGTGTTGAATGATTCTTGCCCGGCTTAGGAAGTTGAATCAGGTAGCTGTGCATCCCCTCTTCTGGGACTGAAGTTGTCCTAATGCTCTGGTTAAAGCAAGCGGTCATCTCTAACAGGAGACATTACTCATGTCTTTCATGTGGGAATATCTTCCCCCGTCGAGCCCAGGTGCAGTGTCTTTCGCCCTTCTCAGAATACGTTTTACATCTTCCACCTGTATAATGTCTTTATAATGTTTGTTATTCAAGATGGGTGACAGATATCCTCTAAGATATCCTCTATCTCTGTTATCTCCATCACTGTGGTCTCTGAAATGAACCTCTTCAGGAAAGCCTTCCCATTCTCTTTGTCTTTGGTTAATAGCATACTGTCATCTCAATGAATTGCGCCTACTAAGCTGGGCCGATCTTTCTTGAGCACCTGCCTATGTAGCTTCCAAAACTTTCCCAATGTTTTATCGCTCCCAATCTCAACAATAAAATGCTCTAATTTTGTTCCCCCTCCCCCTTCTACAGCACAGCGCTTTGAAAGGTTGTCTTATCTTTCTTATCTCTTTCCGCGCAAGCGAACACCTCCTGTGAGCTTAAGGCTATCTGTCGCACTTTTTTTAAAACCTCTCACTGTAGCTCTCTTTAACTTATTTACCTGTTCAACCTCTGATGTCAACCATGGAGGCTGCACACAAGTAGATCTACCGGCCTTCTTACATGTCCTCTGTCGGAGGCGTCCAAGAAGGGTGATAGTCAGCTCATACTTGAAAGGTTTATAAGATCTTGAAGCCTTGACTTTCTTCAATTTGGAGATCAATACCGAACATTGCAGATGGTCACTTCTCTGATCGCCCAGGACAGTCCATTTGGTGTCCAGTACTGTTGAATGAGTAACCAGAGGCAGGTCAATAGCCGTGTCTGCATCGTCGGGCCTTATTACCATGACACATATTGCCTGAAGTTTTCAAGTAACAACGAAAATAATGTTATGGTTGGTGGTCACCGGTGACCACAACACGAGAAACTGTATTTAAAGGGTCGCGGCATTAGGAAGGTTGAGAATCACTGTCTTAAGCGTTGAAACCAGATCCAATACACAATCGTTTGGTCTTGAAATTATCAGGGCAACTGGCTCGGCCATATCCGAAGTGGAGTAATTAATTAAGAGCACAAGCTAAGTACGTCCATAGATTTACTTAAGACTGAGGGGGCTGGTGAAGCAGACAAAATACCCTCGAATTCACAACACAGCCTCAAGCTACCCAGTGCCCAACCATCGTCATGGTCACTTGTAGACACGAAACAACTTCCAAGTAATACATGCTTCGGCCTTGCTCTTAGACGAAGATCTACTTGCACTAAAACTGGATGCTGACTTGAGACTTCAAAACATCTCAACTCAATCACGGGGACTGCCACCCAAACAGGCAAACTGATCTGTTAATGTAATTATTTTTGTTTTTAGGGTTTCGTCTGCTTGATTTGCTTTTGAAGTCGTCAGTTATTTACCATAAGTTGTATCAAAAGCATTGTCTTGAATGATTCAGTGGGTTTTCTTGATTACGTTTTTCGTGACATTTTATCATTCGTGATTTGTAAAATTTCCTTCAAATAATGAAATATTAGGTCAGTATAAATTCTTCTTTGCTCCTGAGCACCGTACACAAGCTTTGTCAATTGTAGCCATGCAAGGAAATGTTTCTCATCTCTAAAAAGTATTTATAACTGTTAAAAAAAAAAAAAAAACACGCATTGTTATCTGACAGGGTTTTTTATTAGTTTGCCAGTAAGCAAGGCACCTGATGATGATGATTATAATGATGATGAAATAAAATATCGCACTCGGGTATGTTAAAAGGGGTCTCAAATGTTGTTTACCGTGTCCCGTGGACATGTGGGCGTGAACTGCGTGGATATCTAGTAATCGTTACAACGCTGTGGTCGGTTGTGTTTGAGACCAAATTTGTTGGCATACGCACACAAGAAAGCAACACAATTTAGGGTGAACACTATTCATTGCCTACGCAACTGAAACCCTATAAAAGGATAACGCTACACCAAAAACACTTCATTTATTTTCAAGCAGTCATGAATGGCAATTCTCTCAATAATTAGAGAAATCTTGCTATTGGCCGATTGCAGGCAGGGGAAAGTCAAAATCAGGTTGTCAGACATCTAAACGTGCATCAGAGTACTGCAGTCGACTTTGGCACTGGTTCCAAACCACTGGTTCAGTTTAAGTGCCACATCGGAGTGGACGATAACAGCAGTAAAGACTCGCTTTATTCGGCGTTGTCACCTCAGAGTCAAGTTTACAACTTCCCCAAATGCGTAAGCTTTGCCTTTAGGACTTTCTGTGTCTGATGGAACTGTTTGGAAAAGACTACATGGCGTTGGACTTGGATCGACGACCACATCGAGGACCTGTCTTTACTCGTCACCACCGCCAAAATCAACCTCTTTGGGCAACCAGCTTTGTCCCTGGGCAGGTGACAGTCAATGGAGACGTTTCTCGTTCAGTGACGATTCCTTCTTTTTGTTGCAGTATCACGATAGACGATATAGTGTCTGCCGTAGGTGAAATGAAGGTTTAGCCCAAAATTGTGTTGATGAAGCTCTGCTGCACGGTGGTGGCCGTGTAATGGTGTGGGGAATGATCAGTGACAACGGAAGGAGTCAGTTGGTGCAAACTGAAGGAAGCTTGAATGCGCAACGATACGCCAATGAAATTCTTCGACCACATGTCCTTTAATTTTGGGATGCCAACAGATCTTTTCAACAGACCCCATTCTGCACAGTTGACCGCGCAGTTCCTGGTTGCGAATAACACTGAAACCCTCTCTGTCCATTCCTGTCTGCAGACTAAGCCCGATTGTCCCACTCGTATTTCCAACGTAGCGCGATCGAAACCCACTGCTGGCTGCGTGGAATTTTATTATGGAATGGGGCGTCGCATTTCGACCCAGCCTAAAATGGATGTATGTCCTGGGGAAGTAAAGACGCCTGGCGTAATGCTGACCACATTCCCCACCTAGTGCCGATTGTTCTGTAAAATTATGCTTGCTCTTCCCGTATTCCCGATGGGTCTGAAGGCGTTTTACGTTTTTAACTTTATATTATAAAAGCGCATTTTTCTGAGTCATTTTTGTCTCCATTTTTAAGTTGGATCTTCCTGCAAGTATCCGATGTGATTGTGAGACTGGTTTAGATTTCGTCATATTTAAATTCAGCGTATTTCCCTATAAAGGGTATATTTTTTAATAGGGCTGTACCGAATATTCGCTTCGTATTCGTCTCAGGGCCGAATAGTGGACCTATTGACTATTCGGCCGAATAGGTGCGGTCGGGCCGAATACGAATAGTAGTTACCTTACACCCGCTTTTGTAAACACGGCCTTAATGCTGACAACATGGAACGATTGGTTTTGTTGAAAGCTAATGCAGCTTTCCTGCAATAACTAAGCTGTCAGTGACAATTTCCAAGTTTATTTACTTGTTATACTACTTAGGATTCTTTCATTCCTATTTATAAGTTACCACAGACTGACTGAAGGATGCAAAACCTAAAATTTTTTTAAAAGTTTACTATTCTGTACGAAAACTAACTAGAAATGGAAAGAATTAAACTCCGGCCACATCCAATCGATAAGATAAAAATTAAACGAACGGAAATATTTAAGTACTTGGGTGCAAACTTCAACTGCTTTAACATGCTGAGAAAAGAATTACAATCTAGAATACAATCTAGAAATGAAGTATACCATGCTCTTCCACATTTGCTAAAGTCAAAGTGTTTGTCTTGCAACACCAAGAGCAAAATATATAAAGCGTTTGTAAGACCAGTCGTGTTAGATGGCTCTGAAATTTGAAGCAGAGATAAAAGAGACCTTATTACAGGTTTTTGACAACAGTCTTACGACAAATCTGTGGACCTATCACAGATGCTAACAGTGGGGACTGGAGAGTGAGAAGCCACAACGTAACACATAATCTGTTTAAATCACCATTGATCACTGGCATCATGAGAGCTAACAGACTAATATGGTTGGGGTATATTGAAAGAATTTCAGATGACAGAGACGTAAAAACTGTATACACCTGAGAGAGGAATGGGCGTAGACCACGAGGCAGACAAAAAAGAAGTTTGAGAGATAATGTCCAGCCAGACCTTCAAACAACTGGTGTCACAAATTATGAAGAGGAGGCCAGCCAGAGAGATGACTGGAGACGAGTGATATCTGCAGCAGTAAACCTCAAGGGCTCAGAATGCTAAAGAAGAAGATGACTACTATGTGCTACTTTATGTGAAGTAAACGTTCAGCGTACATTGACATAATGAATGTGTGTTTAAAAAAAAAAAAATATTTTATACACTTTACACCATTCGTATTCGTATTCGGCCGAATAGTTGGTCCTGTTATTCGTATTCGGCCGAATAGTAAAAATCCCTATTCGGTACAGTCCGTTTTTTTTTTATCTTTCTTGGTTTTCTTTTATTTTGACACATCGTCATATTTCTGTAAAAAAGTTGTTTATATATCTTTGTGTTTCATCTAGGAATAGCTTTGTAGGCTTTGCGTGTGTAGATTATGTGAAACGATTGTCTACGGTGCCGACATCAGTGTATGTGTTGTGCATTATTAGGTTATCTTTGGAGAGATATCTTAATTCTTACCAGTCTGCATATTATGTAGGTGTTTTCCTTAGCCGTTGACTGCTAGGATGGTAACAAAAGTAAAGGACCCATTTCCACGCCTTCAGACTTATAGGGCATATAGGGCTAGACTCATATTTTATAGACCAATCGGCACAAGATGGGTGATGTGGTCAGCATCACGCCCACCGCTTCTACTTCCCGGGACTGCACCCGGTACCCACTCAAGGCTGGGTCGATCTGGGAACCAAGGTCATTTTTGAAAAAAGTCCGGCTCCGCCAGGGAGCGAACCCACGACCTTCCGATCCGCGGAGAGCGTCTAGCCGCTCCGTTACAGCAACTCCCACAGCTAGCATGGGCATGTGAATTACCATGGGTAGTGATTACAGTTGTATCCTGTCAGTGTGCATGTGTTTGTTGTATGTCTGAAGAGATTAGAGCTAGTTCTGGGAAGAGTAGCTTTTAATAAAGACTCAGTATAATCAAATAGCTCGTGCTAATGATTACTACTGCCAATGATGATGTTGTCGCCGTATATCCAGGAAAGGAAATGTGTACTGAAATGCCCAGCTACGTGTGTTTTCCTAATATCTGTACCATGGATATTGATTTCATGTTTGAAACTTTGTTGGCAATAAATTTTGAATACCTTGTGGACTAAATGCAGTACGTTTGTAAAGTCTGTCTCTGCTTTCTTTATCATCCTCAGCGAATCTTCAAGTTCTGATACACCGGTGTAGGTGATACACCGGTGTAGGTGATACAACAGTGTAGATGATACACCAGTGTAGATGATACAACAGTGTAGGTGATACACCGGTGTAGATGATACAACAGTGTAGGTGATACACCGGTGTAGGTGATACAACAGTGTAGATGATACACCGGTGTAGGTGATACAACAGTGTAGGTGATACACCGGTGTAGGTGATACAACAGTGTAGGTGATACACCGGTGTAGGTGATACACCGGTGTAGATGATACAACAGTGTAGGTGATACACCGGTGTAGATGATACAACAGTGTAGGTGATACACCGGTGTAGATGATACAACAGTGTAGGTGATACACCGGTGTAGATGATACAACAGTGTAGGTGATACACCGGTGTAGATGATACAACAGTGTAGGTGATACACCGGTGTAGATGATACAACAGTGTAGGTGATACAACAGTGTAGGTGATACAACAGTGTAGGTGATACAACAGTGTAGGTGATACAACAGTGTAGATGATACAACAGTGTAGGTGATACAACAGTGTAGGTGATACAACAGTGTAGGTGATACAACAGTGTAGGTGATACAACAGTGTAGGTGATACAACAGTGTAGGTGATACAACAGTGTAGGTGATACAACAGTGTAGGTGATACAACAGTGTAGGTGATACAACAGTGTAGATGATACACCGGTGTAGGTGATACAACAGTGTAGGTGATACAACAGTGTAGGTGATACAACAGTGTAGGTGATACAACAGTGTAGGTGATACAACAGTGTAGGTGATACAACAGTGTAGATGATACACCGGTGTAGGTGATACAACAGTGTAGATGATACAACAGTGTAGATGATACAACAGTGTAGATGATACAACAGTGTAGATGATACAACAGTGTAGGTGATACAACAGTGTAGGTGATACAACAGTGTAGATGATACACCGGTGTAGGTGATACAAACAGTGTAGGTGATACAACAGTGTAGGTGATACACCAGTGTAGATGATACAACAGTGTAGATGATACAACAGTGTAGGTGATACAACAGTGTAGGTGATACAACAGTGTAGGTGATACAACAGTGTAGGTGATACAACAGTGTAGGTGATACAACAGTGTAGGTGATACAACAGTGTAGATGATACACCGGTGTAGATGCTTAGCCCAAGCCAAAGTTATACCTTTATTACTGCAGAGATTTCCACTAGAGCTATTCCAAAATCAATATCATATTGGCGACTACGTTCATTGCTTGCATCATTCAGTAGCTGTTTAGCTCACTACACAACTTACAGTCGCATTTATTTAATATTTCACGAACCGTAAACGAATAGACATGGACACTGCCATTGCCTGTCCCGCCAGCTGTGAAATTCATGTTGTGGTTCGTTTCCTTCTGTACTACTTTAACAAGGGGAGTAGGGGGCGGGGGTGGTTGAAAAACATTATAACTAACCTCCTCAAGTAAAGTCTCTTTGCCAGCTGTAGTATGGGGACACTCGTTGTCGCGCAGGATAATGGTGCAACTGGTGAGCATTCCGCACATAAGCGAAGCTTCCCTGAGGAATCTGAATGACTGAAATAGTGTGAGGTAGCAACCACACCGAGAGGGAAAAAAGTGCGGGGGGGGGGGGGGGTTGGGGAGAACTCCTAGTTACTGACTGAAAATTTTAGCATGTACATGAAAGACAAAATCAGAGAACGCATGAGACAATAGACGATGAACAAGCTATGAGTCACTGGGTTTCATAACCACATCGTTTGACGTGTACTGAGACAATACTTCTATCATGAGTGGTGGGTGAGTTCTGCTTCTTGCCCGTGTGATCTTTAAGTACTCCTTACATGTCTTTGTTAGAAAGTTAACAGGCCATATTGTCGTTACTTGTGTTGTTCTGTGAATCAAAATAATGCTGGGTGTTGTGTGCACATCACTGGCAACGAGTTGTGGAGTGGCATTTGTGCAAACGGGGATGTACGATTGAAACGCCCGCAGCTGTTAACGTCTGATGAGTTGAAATGCTCAATGATTATGTTTTTCCCCCTTTCATCCTATGATTGTTACAGCTTATAATTTTAAGCCGGTTTCTCAGCTTTTTACCATTTTATTGCAGGTTTTTTTCTCCTGACATTTTGAAATCAATACATCATGTACCCATTCGGGAAATATTTCGGTTTTTCCCCCTCCTTTTTCTAGTGACACTGAACATATCCTTTCCTCTATCTCCCCCTCCCCCCTTTTTTTCACCCCCCACCTCCCCCACCTTTTCCGATTTTACTGCGCTGGGCAACTTTAAGACTTGCCAGAATTCTTGATAAAACTCGCACACTGTTCCCAGTGCTCGCCCCTTCTGTCTTTGACTGTCATGCCTCAGTTCACAGTGCTGTCTCTTCTCTGTCCTCACTGCATATCCGCATATATTCTGCTCTAAAGAGCAGCTCTTATCTCTACTTTGGTTGTCTCAAATGCCACTTGTGATGGATTGGGAAAAAAGTGCCTGTCAGTTTGAGGTTATCTCTTAGCTGATGCGTATCATCGTTTTTTTTTTTTTTTTAATGTTTGCACGCATTTAATTGGCAGGTGCTGCAGTGTATTTCTTATTCATTTTTTTGGGTGAATCTGTGTTTTCCATAGCAGTTATTATTTTTATTATCATTATTATCGACAGTAATCTGATAATTGTTGTATACTCTCTTTTCCAGTTTATATTGTGCGACGTAAACTATATTTGTCTTCTTGTCTTTGTTTTCTTTATTATATATGCGTGACAGTGCGAGGGACTGGTTCCTGACTGTCGACCTGCCTAGTTTCGAGAGGTACCAGAGTCAATCCAGAAGACAGACCCGACATGGTTCTACACTCTGCGAAAAAAAGCCAGCTTATCCTGATTGAGCTGACAGTGTCGTATGAGTCACGGGTCAAAGAAAATCACAGGTACAAGTTCGAGAAGTGCTGTGAGCCGGTGGCCGGTCTGAGGAGAGATGAAGCGTACGCAGTTAAAAATCTTCGCCGTCGAGGTAGGCCCAGAAGGTCTTATCTCCACTTCCATGTGAAATGTGCTAAAGCATCTGGGCTTGCGAGGAAACGAGAGCAAAAGGTCACTAAACCAACTCAAGAAAGCTGCTAAAAAAGCTTCGAGCTGGCTATGGACGAAACGGAACGTCGTGGGCGATGTGCCTCGGTAGACTGGTCCGCGTCTCTAGTGGAAAATAACGTCTTATCCCTTAAAAGCCAAAGTGTCGAAAATGTCTGCCAATGTGACTCTGTCGACTACCAGAGTCTAAATGCCAAGTCCAACACATGTCCGATGAACCGATCGCAAGCTTGTCACCATGGTCGTGAGGTAGTCGACTGATCTAATTTGCTACTGCAGCAAAAATATCAATAATTCTCACAACGCATGTAAAAAAATCACCATATCGTCTTGTCCCTCCCTGTCCGAGAACATCTGGTAAAGTTCTGGAGGGGAAGACTGCGGCTTGGGAGTCATGACCCAGGTCGGCCTACATTCCGAGATTTATTGGAATGGTAACGGGCCGAAACAATCGTCGACGATGGGTCTTCCTACTGATGATCGGTGGACCCCTGCTGTACATGCTCTACTGTGGAGTTCTGATTATTATTTCCATATTCTGAGACGGTGGTCGCCCACTGCATTCTGTCTCGTATGTTGTCAACTATTTTTAATCTTGATGTTAAACTGTCCTTCAGCTTGTCTCTTTGTCTCCTTCTGCCACTTCTTCCCCCTAAAACTTGTCTATTGTCACTACTTACTCCAGTGTTTCTCACGACATGACCACATAATATATATTGTCTCCTGGTGCGGTCATCAGTTTGCTTCAGACGTTAATTCCTTTCAATACATCTTCACTACGCTATTTTTGACTACCGTTTTCTAATATGGCGAAATGTTTTGTGTTTGTGCTCAGGGGCCATGATTTCGCTTTTTATCGGGCGTATTTCTCTTGGAGCCTATTAAAATATCGACTCAAAAATAGCGCAGAATTACATTGCGAGATATTTGTTCGAGGCCTGCATGGTGATTATGCGCTGTGATTTTAATGGGTGTTTGATGTGTGTGCGGCCGACTGACATCATGGCGCCTAGGCAACAACATTGACGACCCTCTGCGGCGGTTAGTCGTACGTGAAAATGTCGGTCCAGAATTCTCGCTTACACGACGAAGTACGTGCGATTGAGCTGAGTACATCTTCACCTGCTCCACAGATATGTATTAGTGATGTTCACATTAAAAGGATAAAGCACAGAAAACACCGACCGCACCGCAAAAATAATCAGAAAGTAAAACGTGCTGGGCCAGGAAATCACTACTCATATCGGAAAGGATAGGTCGAAATAATGTTTGAATTCTAAATTGGAACTGTGCCAGTGTCAAACACAGTGACGCCACACACCTCTCCTGGACAGATTAGTATAAAGTGCTGACGTGGTTGCCCTGCAAGAAAAACTCCTAGGTGATAATACACTGAAACTCAGTTTTCGTACGTTTCAGGTTATTTTCATCAGACATAATATCGAAACCCATAAAGTTGACATGTCTAGATGGCAAGATGTCAACCTCCAGTTACAAGCTGTTGCAATACGTGCTTTTCATGCTGGTTAATGTCTTCTCATGTAACGGTTAAAGTAAGCACAGAAAAGTGGATATGTTTTCAAGAAATAATGCAAACAGAAGGGACGTAGTTTTCTGTGGTGATTTCAACGCTCAAAGCTACCTATAGGGCAATAGTTTAACAAACAGACAAGGGGAAGATCTGGAGGATGCCATGGGGGAAATGGACCCAGTCTGCCTAAACGATGGAAGAATCACCAGGATGGCCCATCAGCCAGAAGAAGAAGACAGCGTACTTGACTTGGCTTTATTTTCATCTGCACTCAGTCGACACTGTAGTTGCTAGGTACGAGGTAATTATGACAGTGACCACTGTGCCTGTGTAATTTTTTTTAAAGGATGTAAGCATACATCGTAGGATTAATTCAAACCCTTTTAAATGCACCAATGGAAAATGATGACGTCATAAGCAAGATTTGGAAAATTAAAAGTCAACACCATGTAGGCCGAAGAAAACAGCTGCAACAGCCACTGTTGTGAAATGAGGAGTTTTGAGTCAGTGTCGGTACCTAAAAGACATGCTGTAAAGATCTGGCACAAAGCAATGAAATACACTGACTCTCCTCCAGACTCACTGTGGAAATATAAACAAACCATGCAGACCACAACCGCAGCCTTCAAAGCAGTTGCCAAGCAAGCCAAGGACACAACCTGGGAAATATTTTGACATGAAGTGTGCAAGAAAAGATCTCTTGCAAAATTCTGGTCGTTCGCAAGTCTATGACAGGTGCTCCCAGACGCCGAGGCATCAGAGACCTTCATAGCGAAGACCAGACATGGAAAAGATCTTATGAAGACAAAGGAAGAGCACTCTTTGGCAGACGCCTCATGCAAATCTGCACTCAAGACACTGTCACCTGTCAGACTACTATGGATTTGTTCGTTGCAACACGTGCCGGTACAGGCATTAAAGATGATCAGCTAATTACAGTCGCTGAAATTAAGAACATCCTCAGAACATCAAAGAAGTCTGCTCCTGGCCCTTATCACATTCATTAAAAAGACTTTGTCAAGCCGCCCACAACATCCACGGAGGACCTGTGTAGAGGCCACAATGACAGTATCTGTAATGGTACCATCCCAGAAAGCTAATTGTATAGCTATTTGATTCCGCTAGAAAAACCTGGCAAAGACGCCACGCACATAAATGGCTATAGTATCATTACGATGCAGAAAAAACTAGGCAAAACAGCGGAAAAGATAATAGCGAGAAGTCTGGTAAGACAGCTTGAAATACATTAGCTGCTACGCCCCACACGTGGAGGATACAGACAAAAGTCATGGCGTTATGCTGTTCTCTTTGCACATGATAAAAATGAAGGGTTTTAAGCCAGATTTAAAACATGTGCAGTCGCTATAGATCTGGAGGATGCACACAACAAACTTCCCTTCCATCAACTGATGTGTCATTTAATGGAAGTCACCCCCCCCCCCCACCTTCTCCCGCCCTGCATCTCATCAGATGGATATTTGCCGCACTTTTCCAGAGGACGATCGTGCTTCCATGTGGTAGTTGGTCTTCTGAGCCGATTACAATACACCCTGGTTTCTCCAATGTCTCCTATCCTCTTTAACATCTACACAGTCAAGATCACAGGAGAACAACTGAGTGACATAAGAAAACTATATCCCATGCGGATGACTTCATCGTGTACCTACAGAGCAGAAACAGAGATGACATCGCTTCGGATTTACAACAGTAATTAGATAGCATATCCTCCTGGTTCCACACCTCAGGGGCAACAGTTAATCAAAAGCGACAGCCGTCTGGCTCTCATTAAAAAATCACCTTTCTGTAACACCAGTGCCGATGGGAAAACTCTGTGGCGCTGACGTGGAGAGTAATAATGCTGTGAAACACCTGGGTATAATATTTGAAAGATGTTAAGCATTTAAAAAAAAAAAAACCACAATGACCACATTATAACCAATGCCAAGAAAGGTCTCTCCGCAATAAAAGTTATGGGAGCTGCAAACTGTGAGCAACGGCTACTTGTAATATTGTTTAGTTGCGTTAGTTCTCTCCACCATTGAATATGCTTTGGCTGTCATGACACACAGCACCACACGGATGAACAGACTGGAAAAAACTGAAAACGAGGCAATGCGTATTATTCTTGGGTGCAATAGAGACACCTCCTGTAAATGCATGCGATTCCTCTTCGATTTCCCCACAATGGAAAACAGAATCAAGCTGTCTAGAGCCGTTGCTTTCCTAAACGCGAAGTCAGACCATCGACAAGCACTTTATGAGGAACTATTAAAAAAAAAAGACGTGAAAGATGCTAATCCTTGAAGTGTCCGGCTAAGGATGCTTTCGAACATGGTTGCCAACTTAATGAAGTTAATTTTGGAATTGAATGAATACCCATGCATCCGGCTCCGAACCTTAACATTACAGTCTACATACATCCCACTTGATGGAAGCTGTTGAGAGCAGATTCCTGACATTGTTGACACTTTTTTTTAGAACACAGACAAAAACACAGATGAAGGTGATGCTATAGTTTACACGGATGGATAAGTAATTCGGGGCAAGCAAAGTGCTTGAGCATTCATAGTAAAAGAGGGCTGCGTGGTCTTGAGGCATGGTGTCCGCCTCAAGTGCTAGAGGTTCAGGGTTCAATCCCTGGTAGGGGCTGGGATTTTTTCCCCCGGACTTGGGCCCTAAATATAGCCGTGCTTTTAATATGGCCTAACGATTGAACGAAGTTTCCGGGACCTCTCTGTCGTGGAATGATAAGCCATTACACATCAGTCCTAAAGACTGGTAACTTGACTTACCTGTAATCGGCACAACATTCAAACTTGGACTCGTCCGGAAAGATATATAGTCCCTTATATCGATATATGCCTTTATCGGACAAAAGTGTAATGTCTACATCTTCTAGTTGCTTTGACTTAACGTCACTTTCAAATGTGCAACTATTGGATAAATATTACTGGAGTTTTTTGAGGTTTCTTAGAAACCGATTTACTCCTTGCTCATGTATACAAGAACTACTTCTTACAAAAGCATGAATTGAAATCGAGCGGTATTATTCTGCCGGCTTTTCTGGAACTCAGACGTATCCATCGTCGCCTGTATAGTTCATTTTAAAAAGGCGGTCTGTGACGCCTAGGACTTTTCCTATGCTTGGGTAAGTTAATTATAGTTTATGAGTACCTAAAATGATGTCTGTTAAAGTGGTCACTGCTGTAGAGAGATCAGTATCGGCTGTGGGATCACACATAGTTCGACCGTTCTTGATCGCTAGAGAAGCGGATTCGAACTTAGACCTTCCTCTGTACAGACTAAATAGCCTATGCCCTAAATAACCCACACATACTGGTAAAACTAATAACCTTACAAGTGTGTACTATTTAAACTAACAACAGAAGTTGTGCATACGAATGGGGACAGAATTTAGGTCAGGACTTGGTCGGCAGTGCGTGAGGTGTTTGACCCAGATCAATGAATGTGTGGGGACTGGCTTGCGAGTCGTAGGGAATAGAGGTACTGACGGTAAATATTGGTGTCTGTGTGCAGATGGGAGGGGGGAGAGAGATTGATATATGTGTTAGAGTGTCTATCTATCTCCACTATATATCTGACTTTCCATCTATTGCACTAAACAGACAGATAATGATAGGAGACAGTGTCTCCTGGTCCTGAGAGTGCACTCTGAGGAATGAAACAGGGGAGCAGAGGTGGAGTAGGCTGATGTGGGATGGTGACTGATACTTATTCTGTCTTTCCTGTCAAGATGTTACCCTCTTGGTGATGACTAATTCTGAGTTATTTCTTGGCAGGATGAAACCTTTGTGAAGAGCGGGCAGAAGAATCACAGTCCACCCAACACCCACCAACCAACCATCAATCAATCAACCTATTACCTACCACTTATCACCCAACTACCAGTTGTGAAGACTGACGCCAGTTTGGGGTGCCATATACCCCAAACAGCCTAACAGATACCAGAGCTTGGTGTAGCTGAGGGACAGTATGGTGAACTGACTGGTGGGAGAAATTTGCTGAGTGCCTATCCAGTTGCTGTGTCCTCTATGGTGAGGTACTTCCCCACCATCTGATCCAGTTGAAGCAGAATTTCCAAAGACAGTCAAATCATCAGGAGCTGAGGGAAGCATCAACTATAGAAAGAGGATAAGTTACAGTTTAACCATATAACATGCTATATTCCCCACAGCTCCACTGGGGTCCAGTGATGAAGATGTG
Organism: Candidula unifasciata; assembly: GCA_905116865.2. Lineage (NCBI taxonomy): Eukaryota > Metazoa > Mollusca > Gastropoda > Stylommatophora > Geomitridae > Candidula > Candidula unifasciata. Next base: position 229,893 of record CAJHNH020000499.1, read on the forward strand.
CTTCCTCCAGGACTTAATGACTGTTTAACTTTGGTTGATTCTAGTCATTGTATTCTGAAATCCATCTACTGAGATCTGGCATCTGTTTCATTATTATATGTATATATATATATATATATATATATATATATATATATATATATGTGTGTGTGTGTGTGTGTGTGTGTGTGTGTGTGTGTGTGTGTGTGTATTGATTACATGCATTCATTTTCATGGCTGACTTAGGTGTCTCTATTTCACCTTTTTAAGTGTTTAGCAGTTGTGTGTGTATGAATCTTAACTATATGTGTTAACATGGTTATGATAATGAACTGGGGGCTTTCTTTAGTAAGTAGTGGGGGTGTCCAGCCAAGTGTGCCTAGGAATATTGTATTCATATACAGATATATTTTGTAGTGCCAATACTTGAGTTGCCCTACTCCAGAAATAAGTTGAGCGTATATTAGCCACGGGGAATCCCTTAGACCAATAGAGCCAAACGACTCAACATAATTATTTCTGAGTGCTGTTGGTTCTGAAGGAGAAATCCTTACATCAGGCACGTGACAGGAGTGATATGTGACACTCTCCACGGGCGATCCCCATCCGCATGGTAGCACTTTTTGTCACCAGGTGTTTATCGCTTGTGTGATGTCCTGGTGGGGTACAACTTACCTACCTAATACACAGAGCGATAAACACCCGGTGACACAAAGTGACACCGTGCGGATGAGGATCACCTGTGGAGAGGTCCCAAAAACCGCGTTTAACCGTTAACTTTATTGCGACCCCGGGCTTAAACCGGGATGGGGCTTAAAAAAACGAGCAATTTGTTCTTCTTTTACTACTTACCGGTGCAAGCCACTCGGTTTTTAACAATTAACATTTCTTAGCCCACATAACAGACACCAGACTACAGTTATAGCCAATAATGCTTGCAGTAAGTTGAACGTGATCGACTTTTCTTTTTCATAAATGTATTGTGGGGGGGGGGGGGGGGTGGAATGCCTGTTTGGTGATTCTCTGCTCGTTTTTTATTCTCAGGATGTGTCTAATAGAGCGTCATCTTCTCTGTCTTACAACAGTAGATGTTGCAGTTGCCCAAACATTCCTCTTATTTCTTACTCCGCTTGAATACATCATATTGTATGTGATGCATTTTCCTTAGGCATTTGTTTTTAAATGCTTTTAACTTGTAAATACCTGCAGGGTGCGACAGTTTGTAAAACGTTTAATAAGATATTTCAAATCAAGCCTAGATTTGTGAACACATTTGTTGAGTGACTCATTTAGGCACACATACGCGCACTCTTGGGTAGGCCGGCAAGCAAGTGTCGTTATTGAGGCGCAAACACGGACTCAATTTTGAGACTGTTTGTTCAACAGCAAATGAACCACACATCTCCCTGGCGGGTTGTCCTCTTGTGTGTTATTGGGTTCCAGCATGGAAAAGTAATCTAGAGAGTGTCGTGGATTAATTGTAGATAAAATATACTCCGCTACATAATTTTTTTATATCGCTGACCCCCCCCCCCCACACACAGACAGACACACAAAATAAGCAGTTAAAATATTTGTAGGAATAGCTTTGCCCAACACTACATTGTCAAACCAAAACCTGTGTTTGCAGAATTTTAGCTCATAGCAATCAGAAAGTAGTGTAAAACTCGTATGAAAAACGTTACCAAGACATACATACCATAGTGAACATGATCAAAGCTCTTTGAAAAAGCAAATTAAAAAATACAATTAAAAATACAAATTAAAAAAAAAGGAAATGCACCTTTTTTAAATAGTACATATAGTAAACAGTGAGCTGAAAGGGAGAACACAAAAATAATATACAGTACGTAATATGTTTAATTTAATGAATAAAATAAATCCAAAAATAAATCTCTTTTCAAAATTCATCTAGAATTTTGTATCACGAAGAATAAATATGTGGGACACCTAACAATGAAATCTAATAATCGAATTGCGTTGTCAAAACTAAAAGCAATCATCTTTATAAATTTAGTGCAAATTTCCCAATTACTGTCTGATTTTTTAAAAATTAATATATTTAATATTTAGTAAACACGTCATAGCTCATCCCTGCAATTTATGACATAGCCGCAACTACAGGTAACAGAGTGCGATTTGTAGGCGAGGGGGACAATTCGCATCTGCTAACAAACACTTACACACAAGGACTATGGTCTGTGCTCTGATAGGAGGGCTTAATAAGGACTATATCTTTGTCAAACAGTGTCCCACAGGCTAGCAGATGGAAGAAGGCGACTTGTTTCTCCTTTAATACAGGAAACAATTATCAGCTACCCTAATCATGATGTTATGTGCGCCACTCTACAAGCGCTAAAACTCACAGACGGTGGAATCAATCAAATCACCTTCCTGAAGAAAAACTATTAGCTGTATTGGGACATATAATATATTCCCCCCCCCCCCCTTTCCACCCCCCGAAAAAAGATAAATGAGGGCTGAATAAATCTGAACTATTTAAGTGTCAGCATTACAAAAAATATTTTTAAAATCACACAACATTTAAGGATGTTAGACACATATAAAGATTATTTACATTAAAAATATTGTGCTTACCTTACTCGAGTTTGTAAAGTGGATTTTTTACTTTTTTCAGCAACACTGCGATCCAATTCTAAGAATGCACATGCCTTTTTTGTTCAATTATGTAACATCTAGTCTTTATTTTAAACAATTAGTTTAAATACTTTGGATGTTATGATTACTTTTATATGACATGTCAAATTTCACAACAACCGAAAATCGGGAAAACAGCTGATCGTAAAATAGATCTGATTGAAATATTTTATTCAATGTTCATATCCTAAACTAAATTATCGCCAATAGTTTTGTCACTTAGATATTAATCATAATATCAAGACTATTGTCACCATCTGGCAGATATTCGTCAACGACAGAGAAGTATGAACAGTTCTAGACCTTTTCCCTTAGTTTAGTATAGAAAAATCACTTTAAACATTGTATCACATCTAATCATTTTTTTTTTTAAATTAGAAAATAATGCACCAACCAGGATGAACTTCGCAATCGAAAGGACTTCCTGTTGTTAATCCTAATTATTCCAAAACGTATTCATAAAAGTTCGTTTTTCCCACAAACGGAACAAAATGAGAGTGTCTCTGTGATACGCCAGCATAATGGCGCGTAGTCCAGTAGGGATATATTTATTCGCCAGTATTTTAGCTAAAAGTCTTCAAAGAGTTAAGAAATCAACTGCTGTCCTTGACTTTTCCATAACAAACAGGCGTATGGGCGCATAGACAAAATAACAAGATTTTTTAATTTCACCGCTTATCGCAATGATGAAACTAGCAAAAACTCATGACCCCAGGGATAGGAATTGATAAGATCAATCATTTATCTTGAATAGTCGCAATGAACTTTACCCAGAATAATGGCATATACTTGGTTGATTGACATCACTAAATTGTGATGGTTGAATTCTCAGCAGTTATGGAGACAAAATCCTGATACATGTTCGTGAATGAGCGATGGCCAGCAGATTAGTGGGAAATTATCTGAAAACTGTTTAATAAAAGAAGGCTGAGAACACCATTGACAGATACACCATCGGCATCGTAATGAAGGCTTTTGAAAGATAAACTCCTGAAGAAACTGGCTACCTGTATCAGAAGTAGTTAACACACATTCTTTTCTAGGCGCGTCATAAGGTAAGGAGGACATTATTGTACCTCGCACTAACAAGGTAGACAACTCGAGCTTTTGTAAGGAATGACATGTCGTGTATTGATATAATCACAAAATTCACACGACATAAATTACAGCACGAATCAATTACATTAATCATACACCAACAGCATACCTATCACTGCTGGAGAAATCAGCCGCCTGACACTTCTTTTTCTTAAAGTCTATGCCATGTGGCTTTGGTAGTCATGTCTATCCACAACCTGCTGTCTCGTGTACTTTTAATCAGCTCTGACACAGATGATCTTCCATGCCATGATATCAAACTGTCCAGCATTGGTTCTCTTCCTCTCACTCTATCTGTCCCTCTCTCCAACTTTCCTACTGTCACGATGTACTCCATTTTTCTCTTTCTCGTTACATGATCAAAGAATGTACATTGTCTCTTTCTGACGTGGGCAATCAGTTCTCTTCGTGAGTCAGTTTCTTTCGATATATCTTCATTACTCTTTTCATCTTTCCAGGGTATTCTCATCTCATTCGTCTATCAAACCACATCTCATATTTCATTAATAAACTATAAATATGCAGCTTTTAAAGAAATACTTTATTGCTGTAATAGAATGAGTTAAACTCAAATAAACAGATTTTTCAATTATTATTCACATTTCGAAATATCTGCAGTCTTAAAAATACCGACACTTAAATTATTAGTTTTGTGGTTTTGGGAGTATGAAAACAGTTTCACAAGACCGTCATACCGGAGTTCTAATGCATCACACGAGTGGAGTAGGTTGTTAGTCTCTTAATACGTTAGGTTTGGCTGCACGTGAGTGACTCAAACTGCAGCTTTGCAGATTTAGAACTCACCGGAAGTGGCCAGCAAGTCAAAAGTTGATATAAGGCCTAGCGCAAAAGAAACGCTCTTTTAGGTCAGCGGCCGTGACATTCACGGAGAGATTGCTATAGCAGATTACCCTGAAGTTAAGGCAAACTCTCATCTTTGCTAGCTAGAATAATTAGCACATGGTCTGTTCGTGCAAGTTGTTAACTGGTAATGTATAGTTATATGCAAGGCACACTTGTTTTGCAATCAGGAAAATAAACAGATGTTGAATGTATTCCATTTGTTTGATTCAAAATAGAACTTGCAGTTCGTGCAAGTTGTTGGACTAGGTGCTGCCTATGTGGTTTTATTTTGTCGTTATCATTGTTTAACTCACTATTCACATGTGCATCGCTTGGGCCATGAGTAATATTACATGGTCCCTACACTAGAAGAACCCTTGTCTTTCCTTACCTATTCCTGTTTTGGCATTTCAGCACGGAGCTACTTATTGTCCTAACCAAATTTCTGGTATCATCTCCTTCTTCTCATTTATCGTTTCCCGCTAGCTCACTAAGTTGGTTGCAGGGGATTCGACAGCATACTGCCTTGACAAAGGTACGACTATGCTACCATTCAGGGAGCAAAAGTAAACAACAAAAAGTAAAATTTCCCAATGAAACTAACCTAAAACCAATAACAACGAGTTTGGTTTGCAAAGTCCTGAAGAGGGTTTGTAACCAACTTTTATTTTAGAAACAGATTAATGTCAACTCAGTATATCTAATTTTCAGACTATATTCGTTTCTGTTCGGGTATTCATATATCCTATGTTCCTTTACGAACTCAGTGTTTGGGTTTGATTTAGGTTCAAAAAAATTATTTCGCATCCTCTTGTCAATGTCAAAGAGACAAATGTGTTCTGTCTTTGAACTGTGCGACGGCCAGTAAAAGCCGCACTCACATTACCCTGGCAGCAGCTAGGTCTGTGTATTTTCCTGTGTTAAACATTTTTTTCTTCTGGATAACTTCCCAGAAAGCTAACCGGTGGTTTTGTCATCTCGCTGTTAAAACGTAAGAAACTAATCATGCTAGATCATGGTGTGTGCCTGTGGTGTGTGTGTGTGTGTGTGTGTGTGTGTGTGTGTGTGAATGCGTGTATGTGTGTATGTGTTGTGAACGTTGTATTATTGACATAACTGAAAGCTGGCTGTCAGAATGGAGAGGCTGAAGTTTTTGGTCATACTGTTGACGATAGATGTGTTCATGTCTTTAATGGAGTGCAATGAATATGAAACTAATTGTTGTTCCGATTAGGATATTATCTACCACATTGCGCTGTGTGTAATCTCAGCATATTTTGGAGTGTATGATTATTGATTATAAAAGAACAAATTGCCTGTGGTCATGCCACATACAATCACAAGTAATGATTAATGAGGTTATCTTCGTCGCCTTTCTCCATCTATCTCAATGTGAGCCTGTAGCTATATAAGTCATTTGTCCATCTTGAATGTTGTCCTTTGTTATATCACGATCTATACAACACACACACAAAAAAGGCTTTTATTTTAATAAGTAATTAAATATTTCAGCCATATTGCTCTAACCATGTAATATGACAGGATGAAGAAAAAATATAATTAGCTTAGATGATTGAAAGCGACAGGGGAATAAAATAATGTTACGGTCAAAATTCTAAGACAAGGCTATTCAATTAAATGTACTCAGGGGCCAATATTTTGAAAATGGTGATCGTCACGGGCCAGATGCCCGGGCCTAAGTCTAGAAAGATTACTCATACATTACAAATAGGAATGATTGGCGGGCATCTTGATTAGACTCCGTGACAAGATCTGGACCGCGGGCCGAATGTAAAGCGTTTTATATTTTGTAAAGAGACATTTCTTTGATAGATAAAGGAAAAGTGGTGCAACAGTCTGGACAGACTAGACCTAACACGGTCACAAGAACTACATACCTCTCTCTCTCTCTCTCTCTCTCTCTCTCTCTCTCTCTCTCTCTTTCTCTCTCTCCTTCCCCTCTCTCTATCTCTGTCTCTCTCTTTCTATCGGTTAGTGAGTTGGCACAATTGTTATAAACGATTAGGGCAAACTACTTCTTTGCCACAGCTAAGTTGTACAAATCAGTTATATAAGATTACCTAGCCGTAACACACACACACACGCACGCACGCACATATACACAGTTCTGATATTTATGCATGGACATCTCATATGAAGCTTCACAATGTCCGATACAACTCAATTATTAAAAAAAAAACATATTGCCTCCTGCACTCCCCTAATGAGAGACGGTACAATGAAAGAAACCGCAGAATGAAAGTAAGGTATTAATCCTCAAAACATTTTAAGCCACGATCTAACAATACGGAGAATTTTCCTTTCATGACGTCATTTAATCACTCAACACCCGCCCTAGTGTGTGTGTGTGTGTGTGTGTGTATGTGTGTGTGTCCATTGTTCTGTTGTGTTACTATATGTCACATAGGGCTCACTGTTTCTTCCTCCATTGCGTTATAATCTATGCAACCAAACAGACATCATGAATAGAATCCAGTCCAGCAGCTCTGGCCTCTCTCATTAACGTTTGATTTAGAGTTTGTGTGTGTATGTGTGTGTGTGTGTGTGTGTCCTTGTGTTCTCAATAACTTTATTTCACATTTAATGTCTGTACTGCTAAGTGGTACAAAATCAACCAACCAGTCTGTCAGTTTGTCTGGAAGTGTAGAGTTATTTACCAAAGCTATTCAACAAATCATTTGAGAAAAACCTGGCTTGTAAAAGACAGAAAATGTATCCATTTACAGCATTATTTAAACAATATCGTCGTTTCTGTGAATATGTATTTAATCTATAGTATTATGCACTCGTTACACACTTGAATACCACCCCAGATGTTTAAGGTTCACATCCATATTGATAAATATTATTATAAGGTAAACGATTATTATATTTAAAAAAAAAAAAAAAATACAAGTCCAAGGGTAACAGTACTGATGAAATCACTAGAGTGTGGCATTAGGAAGCTTATTTGCAATAAGTATTAAACTCGCTCTTAATGAGAAGACACGGCGTACTCTAGCAAAGACCATGCGCCTGGCTTCAATCGAGATAGTGAAAGAAAATGTATCCTCGGCTAGGTCTATCGTTGTCTCCACCACTACCACATGTGCAGTAGAAATACAGGGGACACAAAAGTAGCCTCTGCAGGAACATTCTTTGAATGTTTCAACCGCTTTACATTCCTTGCTTTTTATTCTTCCTGCTTCTATTTTATCGTTGTCTCAACTGTGGCCAAGTGTTAAGTCATTGCCCTAAGTGCATCTAAGGCTCTTACCATCCCCTGACCTGTTCAACCACCCTACAAACTTGACCGTCAAATCTACGGCCCCCTCATTGACATTTAAACAGACTGTCTGCTACTGTGAAGGCACAAAGAAAGACACGGAACCCAGAACCAGTGTGGCAATATTTAAGAATTATAGATGTCAAATTATAAATGAGGATCGTGGATAACAAATGACAAGTAAAGGCAGCAGTCATTGTGAATTGTACAAGAAAAAAAAAAAGGATGAATTTAGATTTCATCTTTCATGAACTTGAAAGATTAATACCTGTAAACTAGTTTCATAATATAATAACAATAAACGTGGAAATTATATGTGAAACTGAAAAGAAATTGTTCAAATAATGAGTTTAATACAGATTTAAAAAAAAAAAATATTTCAACCTGGATAGGGGGGAATGTAATAGAATCATTGTATCGATTCAAAACTACAGTGCTACATAAAAAACTTATTTACAGTAATAACTGAACTCCCCTGTTAACGAGTATATACGGCGTACTCTAGCAAAGACCATGCAAACATCAATTTTGCCCAAGGAAACTAGCTACGTATTTCACCAGGAAAAAAAGTGAATTTGTAACCCCGTCAAATATGTGCGTATGTCGCAGACGAATTCCAGCAGAGATATCTTCTGCCTAGTATAGCTAGAATACACACCAAAGACGGTAGTTTAATTAATTACAGAAAAGCTGAAATGTCTGCTAATGGGAATAAACTCATGTCAAGTTGATTGTTGTAAATATAGTTCAGAGTTGATAGTCATTGTATCATTCTGTAGATAAAAAGGTAACAATAAGTTGAGAAATCCAGGTGTACAAGCTGTAACAAATTCCAATCTGGAAGATAGAGAGATTAGACATTGAGTAAACACGAGACACCAGCCACATAGCTGCCTTCTCTGTGGCGTGACAAGTCTGTACCGGAAGCTTTATAAGGACGGGAGAGAGTTTACCGGGACAGTTGTTTGCGGATTCATGTTTCGAAACTGTGCCATACCAGTAGATGGCTAGGACAAGGAGGCTGTTTGACAAATACAACAAAGAAAGATGTTAAATAACTGATGTAAGTGCTGTACGCCACGTTTAGAACACCCTAAAGGAACCCACAGAAGAATCAGGAAGTTTACAAGAAAAAAAAAAGGTTGAACAACCTACAATTGGGCTTTATAGGACAGGCTTGAAGTAAGTCAGGGTAATATGACGACATGTCGATTGTCTAACATCATTTCCAAATTTTTCTGAGGCAGGACCATTCTACAACACTTACTGATAATTGTGCCAAAAGTAGTACATAAAGTAAACAAAACACGCCGAAACCACGAAGCATTCGATTTTGAGCATCCCATGTTCATCAAGTTTTGTTTTTGTTTTTGTTTTGGTAGTTTTTATAAATGAAGCTATAACTACCAGAAAGACAATACGTATGTATTACATGTTTTGTTGTGTTGCATGACAGCCTGTATCTAAGAATATTAAAAATAAAACAGTTAACTTGAAGACGTATCATGGCCAGACATTGTCTGCCAAATTAATATAAGAAATTTAACATTTAAATATTGAACGTGAATGATGATTTAAGAAGACTCATGGTGTTACACAAGACTCATGGTGTTACACAAGACTCATGGTGTTACACAAGACTCATGGTGTTACACAAGACTCATGGTGTTACACAAGACTTATAGTGTTACACAAGATTCATAGTGTTACACAAGATTCATAGTGTTACACAAGACTCATAGTGTTACACAAGACTCATAGGGTTACACAAGACTCATAGTGTGTTACACAAGACTCATAGTGTTACACAAGACTCTTGGTGTTACACAAGACTCATGGTGTTACACAAGACTCATAGTGTTACACAAGACTCATGGTGTTACACAAGACTCATAGTGTTACACAAGACTCATAAGCCAGATGCTAGAATGTTGTAAGAAATGTCCTTTACTTACTTTACTTACACAGTCGTTTCTTCAGTCTGATTTAAAAATTAGCTAGCTGCAGTTAGTTTCATTTGCATTTTTAACGAGTGATATTTGTACAGTATTCATCTTCTTCTTCTGTTTCTTCTCTTTTACCTTGTACCTCAGTGAAGTGTCAAAGGAAGATGTAACGTTTGTTGATGAGCTCTGTCAAGAGCACTATTATGATTGATGTTCATTACTGTAAGGCTGTTCTTAACTCCATCACTCCATATTTTCTGAGATCTTCTCTTTTTCCGTTGTAACGTTTTAGTGTGGCTCGCTGTGGTAGAGAGTGCCATGGTATTCTTGTTAGGTGTCCAAACCACTTCTTTTGTTGTTCTTGGATGACCTATAAAACTGGCTTTATTCCTAGCATTTGTTCTGAATTCGTGATTTCGTATTCTGTCTTTTCGTGAAACTCCTGCAACTCTTCTTAGGCATTTCATCTCCGTTGTTACAATTTTACGTTCATTAGAGGATGTAAGTGTCCACGTCTAGCACTGATAGCATAGTGTTGGCCTTAAAATAGTTCTGATAAGATTCACTTTAGTACTCCGGGGTATCTGCTTGTGTGGCAACATGAAAATAGTTGCCAAATTACTTGATTAACAATTTTCACCACCGACTGTGTGAAAATCGCCTCATTGAAGCTCAATGACTTGTAATTAAAGAATGAAAAAAAAAATATGTTCAGGAGTGACATAATTTTCAGAAAAAAAAAAAAAAAAAAAAAAAAAAAAAAGAAAAAAGAAAAAGAAAATACGTCGGAGACAGAGGTATTTCAAGTGTGACTATATTAAATTTTAAAAAATAAAAATGAAGCGGTATACTTGAACAGCAAATTTAGACTTATTACAAGGGTAAGGAAATTCTGTATGGAAATACAAAAACCCAGACACTATTAGCTTGTATGACAGACAAGAAAACCATTGTGGACCGAGCAAAGGTGATTATCTGAAATCGAAGGCACGATAACCAGCTCTAATGGCAACACTCCTGAGCGCATCGATTAGAGGCTAGTGGTAGTCAGAAAGGCGTTTGCTAGTAGCTTCCGTTGGGCACTACCCCGCCCATTCGATGGGACTGGCGATTACCTCATCTTTGAAAATGTATACTTACTGCTGCATGATTAGCCTTTTGACTTCTTGTCTATTCCAGCTTTAGAATTTTTATTAACAACCTCACTTCCCCCTCTTTTTTCAAACTTTAACAACCTCACTTCCCCCTCTTTTTTCAAACTTTGTATCATTTTGTTTCCAAACACATTTATGTACTGTTTCGTTTTATTAGAATATGCACGAAATTGTTTTTTAAAAGCACAAAATAATATTTTGCTAGCCTAAAGCACCATGCTTTATCTATCTATCTATCTATCTATCTATCTATCTATCTATCTATCTATCTATCTATCTATCTATCTATCTATCTATCTATCTATCTATCTATCTATCTATCTATCTATCTATCTATCTATCTATCTATCTATCTATCTATCTATCTATCTATCTATCTATCTATCTATCTATCTATCTATCTATCTATCTATCTATCTATCTATCTATCTATCTATCTATCTATCTATCTATCTATCTATCTATCTATCTATCTATCTATCTATCTATCTATCTATCTATCTATCTATCTATCTATCTATCTATCTATCTCTATCTATCTATCTATCTATCTATCTATCTATCTATCTATCTATCTATCTATCTATCTATCTATCTATCTATCTATCTATCTATCTATCTATCTATCTATCTATCTATCTATCTATCTATCTATCTATCTCTGTGTGTGTGTGTGTGTGTGTGTGTGTGTGAGAGAGAATATTCCTTGGTGGTGCCTCACTCTCTTGAACTGGAAGGTTGACATGAAGATATGCAGTTAGTTTATTGAAGTACCAGGCAGCCATGTAATATTGAAAAGATTAAACTCAGATGAATGGCAGACTGGTGGCCGTAGCTCAAATCTAATGTGACAGGCAAAGAACAGCTATTAGTTTTATTCGGCAATGCAAAGGAACCTGGCCAGAGTGCATAAAAACACGAAGGGGTCAGGAAACGGCCTCATTTTGGCTTTCGCTTCTAGTACAAGTGGCGTCGAGGGCAGTATAGATGTTTAGTGACTAGCCTAGTTAGTGCCGGTAATTAGCTTGACTCATGTCTTAAAATTGATTTTGAATAGCGCCCACGTGTGTGGTTTTTTATGTTACATCATGTTATTCACGAAGGAGTAGCGTTTTAAAACTTTTTTGTGTACCAAATCTAGTCGGCTCAGATTATCATGTTGATTCAGAACTTGTGTAGGCGGGACCTGTGTAGTTAATGGCATGTGATTAGATGTTACTTAACTGCAACCTAAGTTTGGGGTCAGTTGTTGTTATTATGTCTCCGTGTCAGGTTTAACTGTAGGTCTGTTCAATTATTAGGGAACCTTGAGTGAAGCACACCGACAAAGCCAGTTACGCAATGAAGATTTTAACATTGCTGTTACCAGACAATCCATTGTAGGCTTCGGCCCAGGTAACCAGAAGTCTATTGTAGGCTCATCCAAAGCTGAGGTAATTGTGTTGGAAACGTCACTTGGAAGCCACGCGTCATGGCAGTTACGAAAAAGATATAGTTCTGGATTTTCTTTGTAGACTTTCCCAAAGCCGAGTTAATTGAGGTGGAAACGTCACTCAGGAACCACGGGGCGGTGGCAGTGATGAGAATAAAACATCAATTTGTAGGCTTCGGCCAAGGTAATGTCTGATGGCTTTTGAATGCCACAAAAGTCCCGCGGTGGCGACAAAAGCTAAATATGTCTCTCCATGACCAAGCGGCCAAAACAGGAGTAAGGCCATTGTAGGCTTCTCCGAAGCCTAGGTAATGGTGTCTGAACAGCCTATTGTAGGCTTCCCGAGCCAAGGTAGTGACTAAAATGTCAATTTGTAAGCTTCGGCCTAGGTAATGTGCGATGGCTTTTGTATGTCACGTGGTGGTGGCAAAAGGTGGTAGCAAAATATGACTTTCGATGGCCGTGCGGCCGAGAGAAGAGGGGAAGCAGTTTAATGTAAGTCCCGCGGCTGGGGTAACAAATAACAGAGAGAACCCATCTGCTAAGAATTGCTGGATGTCGACGAGATCTTCTAGTCGAGAATCCTGATGTTCGCTGAAACAGATATATTTGATGTTTTTGCAGTTCAATTTTTTTTTAAACGGCCTTATTTTGGTTTTCTGCCTCCCACTGGCCGGTCGCTCTAGGCGTTCTTGTTGGTCCTGTCTTATTGGCTATTTGGTTGTGAGTTGTTGGTAGTGAACCGAGAAAATGTAGTTCTGGTTTTCTGTTGCATGGTCGTTCGTGACCCTAAGACGCAACATATGAGCATGAAATACCCCGTGACAGGTAGAGTATTTTGTTTCACGGCAGGTTTCATTTGTTTAAGTGGTGTTAGATTGATTTCCATTGTGCATCCTCGTTAGAAAATAGGTTGGATGCGGGTCGCTATAAGCGATTTACTGGTCTGGTGGCATACTGAAGCTTAACGTACAGGTTTATATGTTTCGGTTCTCTAATCTTTTATTTATAAAGATGTCCATTATCTTATCAGTGAGGTTTCTGAAAGTTATTTTATGTGTATATACTCTGCTCATTATCACAGTCTGAGCTGAGTGGAGTTGAGTTGAGAATGGACATCACAACACTAAGAATATTCCCGTAAGCACTCTGTCCCTATCTTCATCAGCTAGTGCAGAGTTCCTATTCCATTCCTAAGGTAACTGTAGCAATCTGATCTCCTGTCAGTCTTGCTGTACCTTTGTGTGTTTACCGTCGTCTTGATCCCTCTGTTACCCACCCCTCCCTCCCCTCCCCACTGTATAATTCTTTCAAGACGGTGACGGTCTATTTTTGCCTTAGCGCTTGTCACTCGCTCACAAAGGGTCTTAATAACATCTAGCATGTCATGCATCAGTCCACTATCAAGTGATACTATCTCTGTCAATTCGTTTCCCAACATACCTACATTCCTGGGGGGGGGGGGGGGGGTTGATTCTTAATTGATGCTAAGAATCTGGACCATTAAAGCAATGCTTGTCCTTCTGCATGGAGTATACTTAACTCCTTCTTTCTCTGTAGGCTTTATGAGTATATCACAATCTTTCAAGCGGCATCCGTGGCTTAGGCTTTGCAATTCCGACTCGTAATTCGAACGTACCGCGATCAAAACCCACTGCTGGTTGCGTGGATTTTTATCATGATATGGGGCGTCGCAGATCGACCCAGCCTAAAATGAGTACCAAGATGGCTGTTCTGTGGAAGTAAAGACGGCCAGCCTAATGCTGACCAACCTAGTGCCGATGGTCTGTAAAAATATGGGTGCTCTTTCCATATACCCGATACACCTAAAGGTGTGAAAATGGATCTTTACTTTACTTACAATTTTTCATAAACTTTTAGACCCTATTCCTTTCCTTAAAATATACTGTCTTTAAGCGAAGGGCAAACGACAAACACAGTCATACATTTTATGACCCTTCTTTCTTCCTACGTCTTTCAACGTGGCCAAATCCATGGAGCGAACGAGGTTCTCGGTTGAGCCCAACATACCCCATTCAATGTCGACATTTTTTTAAAAAGAAAATAATGGTTTATCGCATTAAAGTCATTGTGAATAATTTTTGGCTTTGTGCTTAGTGTTGCAGGTGTTCAAGAAAAGTAGCATGCGGATAATCTAGCTGAGAGTGCGTATATTATAACGGTTGATGAACATTTCTGTAAGGTCGCAAGAATTTTGATTTTATTCAACACATAATTAGCGTGATCATTCAGTTTACACTTATGATATACAATTTTGAAGCAGACTGGAGCCCCAGTGGATCCTCTATAGATACTATAAGCGGTTATGTGTGTATTTTCTTATTGAAGTTATATTTAAAAATTAATACTTAATGTAAAAAGGGTTAATATTACGAAGCAGCTGCAAATAAGTACCGTAAAAGTGTGATAGAAATTACAATAACTATGCTATTGTTTTGAAACATGTCAAAATTGTTGTCAAAGATGTCAAGTGTTATAAGCGCATGACATCACAGTGCAGATAAACACGATGATGTAATAACGATAATTTGAAAATGGCCGCCCCTTTTCGATATGCACCAAAGGGGAGCAGGATTATTTTATCCATTTTGTTTTAATTCAGTAAAGGGGTGAAATTCATGGGTGGATAAAAGTACAGTATAGTGACGCATGCTTGCCTGTCCAGGATGTATGTGAATGGATGGCTGCAATCGTCATCGAGATTTCTTCTAGGTGTGCTTGACTACTAGGTGTGCTTGACTACTAGGTGTGCCTGACTTCTAGGTGTGCCTGACTTCTAGGTGTGCCTGACTACTAGGTGTGCCTGACTACCATGTGTGCGTTACTACTAGGTGTGCGTTACTACTAGGTGTGCCTGACTACCATGCGTGCCTGACTATAGGTGTGCGTTACTACTAGGTGTGCCTGACTACCATGTGTGCCTGACTACTAGGTGTGCCTGACTACTAGGTGTGCCTGAGTTCTAGGTGTGCCTGACTACTAGGTGTGCCTGACTACCATGTGTGCCTGACTACTAGGTGTACCTGACTACTAGGTGTACCTGACTACTAGGTGTGCCTGACTACTAGGTGTGCCTGACTTCTAGGTGTGCCTGACTACCATGTGTGCCTGACTGCCATGTGTGCCTGACTTCTAGATGTGCCTGACTTCTAGGTGTGCCTGACTTCTAGGTGTGCCTGACTTCTAGGTGTGCCTGACTACTAGGTGTGCCTGACTACCATGTGTGCCTGACTTCTAGGTGTGCCTGACTACCATGTGTGCCTGACTACTATGTGTGCCTGACTTCTAGGTGTACCTGACTACTAGGTGTGCCTGACTTCTAGGTGTGCCTGACTTCTAGGTGTGCCTGACTACTAGGTGTGCCTGACTTCTAGGTGTGCCTGACTACTAGGTGTGCCTGACTACCATGTATGCCTGACTACTAGGTGTGCCTGACTACCATGTGTGCCTGACTACCACATGTGCCTGACTTCTAGGTGTGCCTGATTAGGTGTGCCTGACTTCTAGGTGTGCCTGACTACCATGTGTGCCTGACTACTAGGTGTGCCTGACTTCTATGTGTGCCTGACTACCATGTGTGCCTGACTACTAGGTGTGCCTGACTACTAGGTGTACCTGACTACTAGGTGTGCCTGACTACTAGGTGTGCCTGACTACCATGTGTGCCTGGCTACTAGGTGTGCCTGACTACTAGGTGTACCTGACTACTAGGTGTGCCTGACTACTAGAAGTGCCTGACTTGGCCTGTGAACAGTCTGTCACAGAAGTCACGCCGTTTTGAAACTTCTTACTGTCGCTAATCCACGTGAGTATATACACTTATTTAGTGAGTGTGTGAATTTGAGTCCTAGCATGGGCCCCAGTTGTCAGGTTTTTATCCCAAACTGCACACCCACGTATTGACTGGACTATGTTGATCCCGGACACAGTCCTGTATAACCAAGAGAATAGCAAAAGTGGCTCGTACAATAAAGTGTAAGTAGATGTACTTGTATCTGCAGGGGTAGGAAAATGGATAGACAGATATCAAGATGAATTCAATGAGATAATATCCAAATACACAGTTAACCCCTCCGACTCTCTTCTCTCCTGGTGTTATTGTTTATCAAAAGCCCCCATCAAGTGATTTAAATATAAGTGAGCTGACGCAAATAGTATGCAGAAAGACACTCGAACCTAAGTACTCAATTCACTCAACCATTATAACAGCATGAGCAAGATTTTATTAATAGTCTAAGCTCAATTAATTGAAAATATTGATATTGCAATAATAGCTCACTGATGATAATGAGTCGGTCAATGAATTCAGTAAGTGCACATGATAATAGAGTGAGGATGGTGTTACGATGATGATACTGTAACTTGAAACAAAAGGAGAATTTAAAACATCCGATAGTTTTTAATTCGTAGCCCTGCAGGTCTTTAAGCCAAGACTGTCTACAGAGAATGGATGCCGACTAGTCTCTGTCCAATATAGGAACTGTAATAAAGAAACAAGAGCATATGTGTAGTATCTAGACTTACACCAAACATACCTATTCTAATAAAAACACTTCATCTCTTCATCTGACTCCTGTTCAGTCTGGAAGGACTTCGTCTCACATTATAGTGGTTACATTTCTTGCCTTCCTCTACTCATGTAGTGATAGTTGAGTCCTTTAAGTCTGATGTCTCTCGTTCAGAATCAAAACTGGACATTCAGCTTGACAGAACCAGTTCTGGAATTAGCACCTGAAATAATGTGCGCGCCCAGAATAAAAACACTATTTCCGGGGCAACATCAAATATAAATTCCCTGCGTTTCACTCTTCGGGGTCAGTCTCTTGCATTAGCCTCCCCGTGAGTTAAATACACTTCGGTGTAATAGATGTAAGTAAAATAGATTTAAAATAACCACACGTGAAGATACTGCAAAAATTATCTTTACGTTTGGGATTTCATAAAAATGATAGTTCATTAAATTTATACAACATTGAAACACATGTACAGGGAAAACATAATGACAATATCTTCTTCTTCTTCTTCACTTCCTCTTTTACCGCTGTGGGTGTCGAGGGAGATATAAGGTTCTGTTTCTAGCTCTTCTGGCTGCCTCGACCATAGGCACATCGTGCTGTTGTAGAGTTTCTCTGATGTTATCCTTCCATATTGTTCTTGGTCTACCCCGTGCTCTACGTCCTTCTTCTCTTTCCATGTATGCTTTGTATGGTATGGTGTCACAAGGCATTCTCTCTAAGTGGGCAAACCATTTCACCTGCTGTCTTTGTATGTAATCCAGAATTGGTTCTGTGCCGACTTGTTCTCTTATGATCTCATTTCTGATCTTATCTCTTATGGTCACTCCTACAGCCCTTCTCAGACATTTCATTTCCGTGGTTACTAATTTTCTTTTATGGTTTGTTGTGAGTGACCATGTCTGGCACTGGTAGCACAGAGTTGGAATAAATATGCTTTGAATAAGATGTCTCTTTGTGCTGATTGGGATTGTCTTATGCTGTAAGAGGGGGGCTAGCTGTCCCAATACTTGGTTTGCTTTACTGCATCTTATGTCAATTTCTTTATCCAATTTCCCATCTTCGGTAAATGTAGTTCCCAGATATTTAAACTCAGATGCCTGTTTAATGTCTTTGTATTCTATTGCTATGTTTAGATCTGTCTTCTTTTTTCCTATTGACATTACTTCTGTCTTTTCAGTGTTGATTCTCATATTATTAATGACAATATCAATTAGGATATATAGAAATTTGACAGTGCCCTACGAGAATGGAGACATGTCCGCTAAGGAGTAATTTAAGGTAATAAGTGCACACACTTGAAGCAAACAGAATATTGAGATTTATGTCACGAAATAAAGGTTAAATAGTTTAGCTTACCTGGACAATTAAAACACAACGCCAAAAGTTCTGTCTCAAAGCTTAGGGTTTAGGCTTAACAGATGGTGTGCGGATAACACAATCTCACTTTCTAGCACTAGAGTCCACCCTTTTATAACTTCTTTTAAGCTTCTCCTACATTACTTCTGAAACCACGCTTTTTATGGGAATTATCTGACACCTCAAACACTCTGCAAGAGTACTGATGTTTGACATCAACTGTAGTCCTAGGAAATTAAAAAGCTTTGTTTTAGGTCGATCTAGATTTAGGATATATCCAGAAACATATTTTTCCGTAATCTTTAAGAATTAAGTTGAGAAAAGACACGTTCTGAAGTCAAGAGCGTGTCGTCATACCTACTCCAGTTAATAATAATTAGTTTCGATAGTTCTTGTTAGTAAATGAATACATTTACTTCGTAAATAAATGCACTGAGTTAGTTAGTCGACAAATTATCTGTATTCCCCATCAAACCCTTTAATCCATAAGTGCTGAGATCATCTCCTCAGTAAATTCCGCAGCGTGTAGCGGTTGACGACACGATGTCTGTGCTAATATTTTATTCTTCTTTTGCTTCCTGCCTAATGCTCTTGTTTGGCAACACCTCTTTTAACATGTTGTCCGTGTGGTCTGGTCATGGTTGCAGACTGAGGCTTAATTTTTTTCTCTCATACGTCTCACTTCTAGTAGAGCATTCAGAATCTCGGCCTGGTCTGTGGCTCCTCCGGCCTCCACAATAGCTTTTCCCGCAACCCGATAAGATTGTTAATTTCCTTGCACGCCTGCATGCATAGCACTATTATGAAACTGATTTTGTCAACCCCAACCGCTACAAGAGACTACAATCAATGCACACAGAAAAAGTCGCACAGCACTCTGTACCCACTGATCCCCAGGCTTTATGTCCCTAAGAAAACATACGTGATGAATATTGTCTTCGGCCTGACCCATCCACGAATTTCCTCTTTTTGACCTGCCTTTTGACCTGCCTTTATTTCACTGTGCAACATATGTTGTGTGTCTGCGTTGACTCTGAGGTAGGCACGTGCTCGGCAAATTTGTTTTTCATCCTTTTTGGTTGGAAAACTAAGAAAGTCGCGCATCGCCCTGCGTGCTCTATCTCTTGCAGCGAATTGGTGGAGCAAATCGCATTTAGAAAGAAGAAGCCAAATGTCAAAACTTTCAGTTCCGACATTAGAGGGCAGAATGCCGTATGTCAAATAAGGCAAAACTTCTTCTTTCGTTCGCTTGAAATGAACTATCTATATCTGCAATGTTGTCTCTAGTATGAACGTCACTGTCTTTTGTAATTCAACCAGCGACCCGTAAAATTTGACTTGCACCGATGTTTATTCTGGCCAAAAGTTTTGCCTTGATATGTTGTATTTGGGACAGTCCTGGAGGGCATGATGTATTGTTTCAGGTGCCAATTCACATGTGCACATGACTGATTCTCCGATTAAAAATTGTGTGTTCATGTGGCTACGAAGTCGATTGTGTCTTGTTCTAAAGCGTAGAATAATAACCTGTGTCTGTCAATAAAATTGTAATCGTCTTGTTCCGGTTTTAGTGACTTTCTGATTGATTTGACCATTCTCTTCTTTTGTTGATAAGAGACTGGTACGACAGGTTGTTCTTTATTTGCACCTTCCTTAGCTAGTTTATCAGCTCTTTCATTTCCGGGAACTCCACAATTCGAGACAAGCTCAGGAAAGAAGAAAAGCTGAGAGCAACCTCTTCGTGGCGTTGTTAAATGGGAAAAGCGTGCTGTAAAGAATTAGCAAAATGCCAGAAGAAACAGACTTGCACAGCCTAGTCATATACTGCATCAGCAAATAGACATGCACACAAAAGGTGGCTCTTTCAAAAAGCTGGTTGAGGTGGTTAAAGAGGAGAAGTGGGCAGAGCTGTGTTACAGAGTAAGCAAAGCCACTGATATTGATCTGGCGACTACATAAAAGTATGAATGATGCGTTTGAAAACAGGAGCATTCCCGATCGTGGGAGTGCTGTCCATCACCCGACAGAGGACTTATGAAAATAATGGCAAACCCCAATTAGAATACTATTTACAAGAAAACAGCCAGAAAAACTTGAAAGGGTACAGCGGAGAAAAGATAGTTAAATGACATAGGTGTAAGTCTTAGAAAATTGCTAAAGAAGATATAATGACACTTGATGAGATCAACGATGTGCTAAAACTAGCATCAAAGAGGGGTGCTTACATAGCTATCTGATACCTTAAGACTTCAAACAAAGTCAGAGGTATCGGGTTAATACTATGCAGAATACTATTGACAAGCTGTTGGACAAGATACCAGCCAGAAAAAAAAAATGTCATGCTAGCTTTCGAGACAGGGTAGCAATTTTTGCCCATGATGTTTATAAAGGTTGTCACGCAAGCAACAGTGTACAGTTGGTTTTCTTAATGCTTCAGCTTCTTGAACTCAAAATAAGTCCATTCCTTCTAAATTAGATCTCTGCAGCCCTCTTCCACAGAGTAGTAGTTTTTAGATGTGCCCACCTGCCATATGAATCACCATTATCTCTCCTGCAGGGAGAACCACAAGCGTGAAGATCACAGGACAGGGGAAGACAATGCCACAATGATGTCTTAGTGTTTCGGTTGGGCAAAGACAAAGAGCAGGTTGCTTAAGCACTACAAAAGAAACCGTCGCACGGTGTGGTGAAGCTTGTACACTAGTCAGTCAAATGAAGGCAGCAATCACGTGGTTCTCTTTAGATAGCCATCGTGTTAACACCCCCAACGTCAACTGTAAGTTTGTGCTAAGAGATTGTGCAATGCAGGCAATTCAATACACGTGGATACGTTTAGATCTAAATCATATTACTGTAGGGATCATATGTCGGCCACTGAACCAGCTAGGCTAGGATGTCTGTTATCTTAGGTAGAGATTAACATTTGTGATTCCCTACAAGTATTCTCTGTTTGTGAGGCTTGACCACCTACTTAAGAGTCCATCCTACTTGCAATCTCAGCTGGCCTCGGGTAGTGAGGCTAACTGTATGATATTAATTTCTTTTCTACATGTCATTAGCTGTCTTGTACGGAACTGAGGAAGAATAATATTCTATTATTTTCTGTAATATGAACATTACGCATTCGCTAAAACGAAGCGATGGTCCGCAACAATAGCACTGAATTGAGGGACCCTTGGAATATCACTTGATTGCAAACTGGCATTCAAATATCATGCTAATAAACCAAACTTGAAGGCATTAAAATGTCTGCAATAAAAACAATGGCTGCGTAGCAGGTGGAGATAGTTGACTAAACTGTACAACCGATCGATTATGTCTGTAATTGACCACACATGCACACAAACGCTGTCTGACATCCAGTGAGAAATAAATGAGTCTAGTAAAAAATGCTGGGATCCTCTTGCAGTGCAGGAGTTAAAACCATAGCGATTATCCGGTACATGCCCCTGATTTTTTAGTAATGTCCAGTGATACATACATCTTGACCAAAGCCGTTACTTGTGGAACTATTGATCAACAATATAATCTACACAAAAATATAGATTTTACTAGAAGAACAAGAAATAGCTGGAGAAAAAAACTTTGCTATAACATGCATAAGTGCGAGCGATCACGGTGAATATATAAAAGACATTTAAAAGAAAATTAAGTATATCGGACGAATTTGGAAATTAGAGATGTGATAGATTCTCTTGCTGAGATCGATGACCTGGATTGATGGTTCTGAATTGTATGTCTAACAGACAAGTTATGCATTATCGGCTAGTGAGTGTAAAAGCCAGCAACTACCCAAGAGATCGAAGCAAATCAAATAATGAGCTTCAAAACGAGAATATTAGCAGTTTACTTATTAAGATGAATATTCACTGTCGGTACAACATTTTTAACATTTCTGAAAGGAATCACTATTGCGCATGAGTTGTAGTCATTTGTGGAGCATAAATCTTCAGGGAAAAGTCTTAATATATTACACTGCTATGCAACAGCGACAAAACGAAACATATTATATTTTATAAGTTCGTTCAACGTCTCGTGATCAAATAATTTTGTCTAAAACTGTTACGATCGCAAGAATTTTTTGCATGCAGCCTTAGAATATCAGTGACGTTAAGGAAATGTTTTTCACTAAAGAATAATGCCATATGACGCTTTTTTCTTGTTTACGATATATATATATATATATATATATATATATATATATATATATATATATATATATATATATATATATATATATATATTTATATATAATTTATTTAAATATTACGGATACAAACAGTACATTGCACAATTTATTGCCAGACATATTTCGCTGTATCTCATCAGGTGCGTTACTACAGAGTTACATCAACATAAAATAAATCACACAACTGAATAAATTCAACTGAAATGCAAATAGTTTCTTCGATACATTGTCTCTGTTTCATGGTGTCGTGGAATGATAAGCCATTACACATCAGTCCTAAAGACTGGTAACTTGACTTACCTGTATTCGAGACAACATTCAAACTTGGACTCGTCCGAGAAGGTATATAGTCCCTTATATCGATATATGCCTTTATCGGACAAAATTATAATGTCTTCATCTTCTAGTTGCTTTGACTTAACGTCACTTTCAAATGTGCAACTATTGGATAAATATTACTGGAGTTATTTGAGGTTTCTTAGAAACTGATTTACTCCTTGCCCCTGTATACTAGGAACTACTTCTTACCAACGCCTGGATTGAAATTTTAGCGGTATTATTCTGCTGGCTTTCCTGGAACTCAGACGTGTCAATCGACGCCTGTATAATTCATTTTAAAAAGGCGGTCTGTGACGCCTAGGACTTTTCCTATGCTTGGGTAAGTTAATTATAGTTTACGAGTACCTAAAATGATGTCTGTTAAAGTGGTCACTGCTGTTGAGAGATCAGTATCGGCTGTGGGATCACACATAGTTCGACCGTTCTTGATCGCTAGAGAAGCGGATTCGAACTTAGACCATCCTCTGTACAGACTAAATAGCCTATGCCCTAAATAACCCACACATACTGGTAAAACCAATAACCCTACAAGTGTGTACTATTTAAACTAACAACAGAAGTTTGTGCATACGGATGGGGACAGAATTTAGGTCAGGACTTGGTCAGCAGTGCGTGAGGTGTTTGACCCAGATCAATGAATGTGTGGAACTGGCTTGAGAGTCGTAGGGAATAGAGGTACTGACGGTAAATATTGGTGTCTGTGTGCAGATGGGAGGGGGGGGGGGAGAGATTGATATATATGTTAGAGTCTATATATCTAACTTTCCATCTCTTGCACTAAACAGACAGATAATGATAGGAGACAGTGTCTCCTGGTCCTGAGAGTGCACTCTGAGGAATGAAACAGGGGAGCAGAGGGGAGTAGGCTGATGTGGGATGGTGACTGATATTTATTCTGTCTTTCCTGTCAAGATGTTACCCTCTTGGTGATGACTAATTCTGAGTTATTTCTTGGCAGGATGAAACCTTTGTGAAGAGCGGGCAGAAGAATCACAGTCCAACCAACACCACCAACCAACCCTCAATCAATCAACCTATTACCTACCTATTATCACCCAACTACCAATTGAGAAGACTGTCCTCCTCAAGATGGGGTGCCATATACCCCAAACATCCTACAGTGCCAGAGCATGTGTGTAGCTCAGGGACAGTGCTGGGAATGACTTGTGGGAGAAATTGCTGTGTGCCTATCCAGATGCTGTGTCCTTTATGGTGAGGTACTTCTCCACCATCTGATCCAGTTGAGGCAGAGTCATCAGAGACAGTCGAATCATCAGGAGCTGAGCAAAGCATCAACGATAGAAAGAGGATAAGTGACAGTTTGATGCCATGTTTTGCTATATTCCTCACAGCTCCCATGTTTCCCAAGGATGACAATGTGTCATCTCCAGGACCTTCTGACTGTGTAGTTATCTTGGTGATCTGGACTTTGTATTCTGGAGTCCAGCTATTGGGATCTGGTATCTACTTATTATATATATATGTCTTTGTGGTATTGATTACATGCATTCATTTTCATGGCTGACTTAGGTGTCTCTAATTCACCTTTTTAAGTGTTTAGCATTTGTGTGTGTATGAATCTTAAATATATGTGTTAACATGGTTATGATAATGAACTATCATAACCTGGGGGCTTTCTTTAATAAGTAGTGGGGGTGTCCAGCTTAGTGTGCCTTGGGATATTGTATTCATATACAGATATATTTTGTAGTGCCAATACTTGAGTTGCCCTACTCCAGAAATAAGTTGAGCGTATATTGGCCACGGGGAATCCCTTAGACCAATACGAGCCAAACGACTCAACATAATTATTTCTGAGTGCTGTTGGTTCTGAAGGAGAAATCCTTATTTCAGGCACGTGACAGGAGTGATATGTGACACGTGGCCGCCGGAAGCTCACCGTAGTCACGTGACTTACCAGGGTAACTTCAAATTTACGATAAATTCCGTCTGCTTACAAAGGATAGGTTGTTGATTTTTATTGTTAAGGCTTCGGCGATTCTCAAAAGTCTCCTGTTCGGAGTGTGGTAAACCACACGGAAAGGAGTGTCTTTGTCAATTATGTGTCCGGAATTAATTTCTTTTAAGATGCTGACTGAAAAATACATCGACATCCAGAAAAGTATTTATGCATGTATTATAGATTACAAGAAGGCCTTTGATATGGTGCAACATGAAAAGCTACTTGCATGTCTCCAAAATATAGGATTAGATGGAAAGGATATCAGAATGACTAGTAACCTATTCTGGGAACAAATAGCAACAGTTAGACACAACAACATCACCTAGCCTCACCACATATAGAGATAAAAAGAGGAGTATGGTAAGGCATGTGTGTTATCCCCAAGCATTTTAAAAATTATTTACAGAAAACATTTAAAAACAGGTTGAGGAATTGTTTGGAGTAAATATTAATGGAAATAACAATTAACAATCTAAGATACGCAGGCGACACTGCGCTACTAGCAAAAAGCAAGCAGCAGTTACAAAAACTTGTTGATCAAGTCAACAGGCAGAGTGCAGAGTATGGTTTAGACATTAATATTCGGGAAAAAAAATATGGTAATTAGCAAAGGAAAAAGTAAACATCACAGTAAACAGAGAGCTATTAGAACAAGTAACAAGTTTTTTTCCTATCTAGGACATATAGTAACAGATGATGGAAGAAGTGAAACAAAAATCGAAAAGAAAATAGCAATGGTTTAAACTGTCTTCAATAAGATGCGCAAGTTACTGAGAGCTAGAGAGACAACCCTTTTTTTTTTCAAATAGAGAAACAACACACTTGAAATGAGAATCGTCAAATGCTATTATACTCAGTCCTGCTAGAGGCTGCAGAAACATGGACAATGAACAAGCAACTAGAAAATCTGAACAAATAAGACACAAACAATAAACTGCACAATTTATTGCCTGGCATATTTCGATGTATCTCGTCAGGTGCATACGACATACTAGATGATGGCACTACTGAAAGGTCAGTTTATCGTAAAGACACTTGGACAGGCCAGAACATCCATTTCAACAGTTTTGCACCTTTGCAATACAAACGTGGTCTAGTGAGGACATTATTCCACCGTGCTAGGAAATTTGTTCCATCGACACGCTACAAGCTGAGTTTGAAACGATTAAACAAACACTGCTTTCTAATGGATATCCAGGTGGTTTTATTAAGTGTCATTGCCAGCCGCCTAAACCAGTTACCTTAGAAATGTCGGTGCCAAAAAAAAAAAACTTGCCTATATACATCTAACCTTTCGGGGAGACGACGTCATGCAACGTATATATGACCAACTCAAAACAGCAGTCGTTCAAACCTTTTACGCAGCCATGCTTGTTAAGAGATTTAAAACCACCAGGATTCCTACACCACCAGTAAAAGAACCAGTGTCAACGTACGCCAGATCTAACTGTATATACCAATTTCAATGCACCCGTAACGCTGCATATGTGGGCAGAACTGATCGACGACTGAAGCAACGGGTTGCTGAACATATTCCACTATGGGTGGTAAAAGCAATGCAGAACACTAACACCTCAACGACAACGAATCAGGTGACTGGTCGAAATAATCCATCATCAGCAATTGCGTGCCATATTCTAAATTCTGGGCACATCATTAACAGGGATGATGCATTTCGAATTATTTACAGTTTGGCCAACCGTAGATTACTTCGATACGCGGAAGCTTCCGCGATTGGCAGATTGAAACCGATCTATGTAGGCAAAAAGAAATGGTCGTTGCCCTACGCTTACCTTGGTGAAACAGTTTGAAATGTACTCGAATTTGTGTTTCAGTTTCTAGGATTCAGCTATTTGCTTCATTTTAATTTAACTAGAAAATCGAATTGAGTCACTGGAGATGTGGGTATACAGAAGAATAGGTCGTATTTCATGGAAACAAAAACAGTCTATTACAGAGGTTCTGGAAAAGCTACAAATGAAAAGACAATTACTGAAAGAAAAAAAAAGAAAAAAAAAGAGACAACTGAAATACGTTGGCCACAAAAAAAGATATAACACTCTTTTAAAAACCATACTGGAGGGAAAGGTCAAAGGCAAGAAAGCAAGAAGTAGGCAACGATATAAGTGGGGAAAATAACATCAAGAGATAGACGGGCAGCAGTCTGAGAGTGTACAACCAGGACAAGAGACAGAGCGGGTTGGAGATCCATTGCGGCCAACCTCCACTGTGGAGTCGGCATTTGATTGATTGATATATTTTATAGACCAAACGGCACTTTTTGATGTGATCAACATTACGCCAGCCGCCTTTACTTCCCAGGATTTTACCTGGTACCGACTCAAGTCTGAGTCGACCTGGGAGCCATGCATTTTTTTTTAAAAGTCCCGCCCTGTCAGGGCACGAACCTCTGACCTTCCGATACGGAGGCAGGAAAATAATAAAAGGACCAAATTCAAAGAGATAAAACTCAAGTGAAGATTTACTTTTACTTATTGTTACAGTAATTGAAAAAATGCTCAATAACGCGGACCACCAAATGTACTCCTAAATTAAAAATTGTAGCCAAAATGGCAAATGTAACTCTCGTCCCAGTCTAGACGCAATTTTTCGTTATTTGAAAGCCCCACCCCGGCTGTTACTTGGGGTCCTAATATAACTTAATAGTTGAACGGGGGTTCTGGGACCTCTCCACGAATGATCCTCATCCGCGTGGTCGCACTTTGTGTCATCAGGTGTTTATCGCTTGTGTGATGTCCTGGTGGGGTACAACTACCTCCCTACCTCATCCGAAAAACTGTTTGTCGTCCCCATGAAGGATACATTTCTTTTGCTATTTGACGCCCCACCCTGGCTTCTGCCGGGGACCCTGACTATAGACAGGGCATAGATATGACCTAACGGTTGAAAGGGGTTTCTGGACATCTCCACGGGTGATCCTCATCCGCACGGTGGCACTTTGTGTCACACAGTGTTTATCGCTTGTGTTATGACCTGGTGGGGTACAACTACCAACCAACCAAGCAATCTCATCCGAAGAAATCCCTATAGTTAGTCATCCCCATATGCAATTTTTCGTTATGTGAAGCCCCGCCCTGGCTTCTACTGGGGGCCCTGAATATAGCTGGGCTATAAATACGGCCTAATGGCTAAAAGGGGTACTAGGACCTGTCCACGGGTTATCCTCATCCGCATGGTGGCGCTTTATGTCACTGGGTGTTATCGCTCAGTATGATGTCCTAGTGGGGTGAAAAATCAATCTTCCAAATGGTGGCACTTTATGTTACGAGGTACTGGTTGTTCGTTGTGCGGTCCTGGTGGGGTTAAACAACATACATACAAAATGGCAAATGAAAATTTAACCCGTATATTGGTCGGCTTTGTGGCTAAGTTGATGCGAAAGCTTCGTGATGCCGGGGTGCCGGGTTCGATCCCAGCTACGGGCCATGCGCCTTGCATTGGTTTTGACAGTGGTATCAGGGTGCCGACTGCACAGAAAGCAATGGCAAACTCATTTATCATTTAGCAGGTCCTTTGCAAAAACGTCGCTCTCATCACAGTCTGCTTGAAAGAAACTCGGTGTCTCGCCAGTTCTCCCGCCTCATGTACTTTCATACTCAAGGAGTCACTTATATCCTGTGTCCACTTTCGTGTCGGTCGGCCCCTGGCCCCTTCCTGGTACCATGCCTTCTGCTATAATTTTTTCCAATCCGTCGTGGCGCTTGATATGACCAAAATATTTCAGGTTTCGAGAAAAGATGCTGTTTTTTAGCCAGCTTTCCTTGATGTTCAGATCTTTTAAGTTAAGATGCCAATATCTATCATCTTCTTTAATAGCAAACTACTGGACATAAATTTGCCTAGAGAAACCACACAACAGCCAGGAGCTGCTGGGGTTGGTTCTGCAACGTCCTGTAAAGGATACGCAACTAACCTCATTGGTCGGCTAGTAGCAGCGTCTGTGGCTTAGGCGTTGCAAGTCCGACTCGTAATTCCAACCTACCGCGATCGAAACCCACTGCAGGCTGCGTGGATTGTTATTGTGGTCTGGGGCGTTGCAGGTGGACCCAGCTCTTTACTTTATTCGTCGGTCAGCGTCTGTGGCTTCGTAATGCAAGGATTCGATCCGCTTGAGGCGATTTTTCGCTGTGCATTGGTTTCGACAGTCGTATCGAGAGCAGTAAGCAATGGTCAACAACTGAGTGTAAAATCTGCAAAGAAAAACTATGACAGAAAGATAGAAAAATGCTAGGTTGCTTCTGCTATGATCTATAAAGAATTCGCAATTTTTTTTTCCTAACTGGTCATTTAATTGATAGTACAGGTATGGCTTTTCAACAAATGTTTTACGTTGGTATCTAAATTTTAAAAATTTAATGTGACATACTTGATTAGATTTGGTAACAATCTTTGAAAAATAGTTTCAATTATCTTAAAATACGTTAAATATTTTGGTCACAATAATGATTACAATATTATAAAGACAACCGCGGGACAATATAAGTGGAGCAAGGACAAATTATATATAGACAAAAAGCTGTCGGAAATATTTTACATTAAAGAAGACAGAGAGAGAGAGAGAGAGAGAGAGAGAGAGAGAGAGAGAGAGAGAGAGAGAGAGAGAGAGAGAGAGGGGGGGGGAGAGATAGTGTTTTGCACTATCCATTACAGACAACTTTCGCTGTGGAGACGGCAACTGATTTTTTGATCTACAAGAAAAAGGCAGCGATACCTCTCATCATCATCATCATCATCATCAATTTCTACTTCTGCCATTAAGCGTTGTGGTGAGGACCAGTTTGCGATCCATTGCTTGATGGGCACTAATGTCTATTTCCATTGCGTGTAGATGTAGGAGCTCTTCAATCTCATCAGTCCATGTTCGCCTAGGGTGGCCTCTTGATTTCACTTCAGACACAATCTTGAATGTGTAACACCTGCGTTGGTAGTTGTTCCAGCTACATTATTACTAAATGGCCCAATCATTTGATCTTCTGTTTGGCAATGAATTTGCTGCACGGTGTTGTTCCTACAGTCTATCTGACATTATCATTTCTAACTTTGTCTCGGATGGTTAAGTTTCTCTTCCATCTCATTTCTTGTTAGCCTTTGATAATGTCCAAGTCTGACAGTGGCAGTGCTGGTATGAATATGCGTTTTTTTTTATCTGTTTTTGGGCGCTCGTAATTATGTTTAGATGTTTTAATAATGGTGTCAGTTGGTATATAAGTTCACTGGCTCCATGGCATCTTGTTTCTTTTTCCCAGTCTATTCCTTCGTCCTCCGAGAATATACTTCCTAAGTTTTGAAATTCTTTAACCTGCTCCAGACAAGTACCATTCAACCCTTTATGTAGCGACTATGAATTCTGCTGACATGCATTATTTCAGTTTTAGTAGTGCGAAACCTCTAATTAATGGAAAGTCTAGAGTGCAAAAGATAGCAAGATTTGTTTCAAGGGACGCCGTTATTAAAACGAACTATTGGCAGGGAATGTTGGGTAACGTTGATGGAAACATGATAATGCAATCAGACAAATTGCATACTTGACAGGCAAATTCAGATTCATGTGTGTGTCAATGACCCTCTTCGGCTATTACTGAAAGAATCAATGCACTCCTGCTAATATTCCTGGTTCAATTCCTAGAAATTGTTTTTCTACCCTTTAGGTAACGAACATTCATAAAACCGGCTGAGAAGGAAGGTGAGTAATGGAAGCGGTAACATCACCTCATCATGCCATCACTTATAATACATACCTCAGCCACAGTTTCAGAGACAGAAGTTACACCCTACATTGAGAATTCTTCAATGAGTAAACCACCGAAATCTTTTCCTGTGGTGGTACATGCTACGACAGACTGGTCATTCCTAGCTCAAACAGTTTTCTCGCACATCACTTTATCTACCTGATGCATGCGTGGATGCATCCCCAACTTTCCAAGTATCTAGGAGATTATTTTAACATGTCAGTCCTTGACACATATACACAGGATTCCATCAGACGACGAACTACGGCTATCCACTCTCACTGGCACAGCTCATGTTGATGGTGACTACAGCAGAACTAAGGGATGTCCAATCCAAACAGAAGCCCCACAATAAGTCAGGCACACGTAACAAGTTAAACAAACCACAAATTATCTGGCACAGGTTACATATTCTATCGAAACGACTAACACTGTCCAAGAATGCTACAATACAATCATCATCATCATCAGGTGCCTTGCCGACTGTTGTGGGCGATCATGCCTCTCCATAATCTGCGATCTCCTGCAGCATGTATCAGTTCGTGTGCCCACATACTTCCATGCCACGTAACAAGACTGTCAAGCATCTTCCTCTATCCCTCCTTCCACAGATCTTTCCAGTGGTCACAACATGTTCTATTTTCCCTCTTCTCATAACATGGCCGAAAAATGATGACTGTCTCCTTCTGATGTCTGTTATAAGTTGTCTTCGGGCTCCCGCCTATTTCAAAACCTCTTGGTTGCTCTTTTTGGATGTCCATGGTATTCTAAGCATTTTTCTGTAAAACCACATCTCTGAGGTCTCTAAAAAACTGTTTGGCCTGCCTACCGATTGTCCAGGATTCACAGCCATATGTTAAAACTGGGTGTATGTAGCAAGCAAGAATTCTTTTTCTAACTCTCAATGACAAAGATATATTGCACAAGAAGTTTTTCATTTTATAAAATGCAGTTTTTGCCTGTCCAATTCTGTTTCTTATTTCAGTTATGCATCTTCTATCTGACGTTGTCCTAAAATAACACCATTGACTTTTATTACACATTTAGGAAAAATTTGTTTCTTTGATACCACCATTACTTCTGTCTTCCCATTATTCAAACTGAGGCTCATTCTTCCACTTTCTAACACCACAAGGTCTTTCATTTCCTGTAATTCTTTTTGACTTGTTGCTATCAAGACTGTTTTATCAGCATAACGTAAATTGTTCATATTGTGCCCACCAACCACAATTCCGGGCATATCAATTAAAGATCTCATTATATATTCACTGTATATTGAAAACAAATCAGGTGAAAGTACACATCCTTGTCGTACGCCTCTCTTTATGCTTTGAAATGTACCTAAACAGTTGTTTATTCTTATAGCTGCTGTTTGCTGCCAATACATATTCTTTATTATTCGTAGATCTTTCCCATCAATGTTTAATTTTTCTAACAGTTTGATTACTTCTTCATGCTTCACACAGTCAAATGCTTTTGTATAGTCTATGAAGCAAAAGTAAAAATCAGTATTTACTTCTATAGTTCTTTCTGACAATGTCCTTAAGATGTATATGGCATTGTTTGTACCTTTTCCTTCTACAAATCCACATTGTTCATCGCTGATTTCTGGTTTAATTTTGTTTCTTATTCTTCTCATAATTATTCTCAGTAAAATCTTAGTCATGGGACTCATAAGACTTATTGTGCAATGGTCTTCACATTTTAAAGTACCTGGTTTCTTTGGCAGAGCTATCAATATGGATTTTAAAAGATCATTTGGAATATACCCACTATTATAAATATCATTTAAAAGTTTAGTTATTATTTCAATTCCAAAATTTCCCAGTGCTTCAATTTCTTCCAGTGAGATGTCGTCTGGCCAGGGTGCTTTTCCTTTCTTCATATGATGTATTGCATCCTCAACTTCTGCAGTCATTATTGGTGGACCATCACTGTTGGTCTGCAGTTCTACGTCTGGTCTATTATCATCATACAATTCCCCTATATACTCTGTCCATCTGTTAATTATATTACTATGTCCCATTAATAAGTCACCATCCTTTGATTTTAAACATCCAGTGCTGTTACGTGACACCTTTCCTGTTAACATATTTATCTGTTGGTACATGGAATGTGAGTCTTTTCTGTGATTTTCCCCAATCTCTGTACTCATTTGATTCAGCGAGGCTTCTTTAGCTACTTTGCATTTAGCCACTATTTCTTTTTGTATTCTAAAGTATTCTTCTTTATCATACTTTTGTCCTTCTTTCATCCATCAACTGCAAAATTTCGGTTGACATCAATTTCTTTTTTGCGACTCTATCGGTTGGTGGGATTGTCTCTTCTGATGTCTGCTGAACTGACTCACGCAACATATCCCACTGTTCATCAATAGTCTGTATAATTTCCATTGCATTATACCGGTTTTGTACAGTGACATTGTACTGTACCTAATGTCTTTATCCGTTCTAAGAATTCCTAAATTGATCTTGATGTTCTGTGTGTTTTTCTAATGTTCTTCTAATTTTTTTCTACAACTGGAACATGGTCACTAAAGCAGTCTATTTGCTCCAACTAAGCAACCTGATTGCGGACATTATCACCAGGACTTTTCCAAGTCCACAATGTTCGAGGATGGTGTTAAAGCCAGGTGCTTCGTGACTCAGCCCATGCTATTAATCTGTCACCTCTCACATTCTTTTCTCCTAGGCCATAGCCACCCGTTATTCCGTACACTTTTTCACTTCCTACTTTCGCGTTGAAATCTCCAAGTGCCATTGTTGCTTCACAATTTTTGCATTGATCAACAGCCATGACTAACTCGTCATAAAATGCGTCAACATCTTCCTCTGAACTATCTGCTGTTGGGGCATAAATCTGTACTAAGTTGATGTCAAACGGTCTGCCGCGAAGTTTTACTAATAGTACTCTATCTATTGTCCAAAATCCTTTAACAGTTTTTGAGTTCTTTGGATAAAAAAAAAAAAATAAAAAAAAAAATACCAACTCTTTTACTATATTCCTTCCCACCCGAGTAAATAATTCTGTGCTGATCTGAATACTTTTCCCCTGCTCCTGGCCATCGCATTTCACTAATTCCTAATATGTTGATGTTCATTCTCTTCATTTCCATCTTGATGTAATCCAGCTTTCCGTTTTGTACGAGTGTTCTGACATTCCATGTACCAATGTTCATGACGTTTCTACTATTTACTTTTTCTACAGTAGCCGGATGACGGTCGGGTATCACCCGTAGAACATGATGTTCCCTTCCGGGCGAGGTGATTCCACCGGAATCCCCATTCACGTTGTTATCTGAATACGTATTATTTTGAGACATGATTAACTAGGAATAGTACAGCGGTGGTTTCACCTTGCTTTCCGCTGGTTTGTGTATGGTTTGACTCCAATAGTCTTTGTCTAAAGAGAATTACCCTGCAAGGCAGCAAGGGGGAGATGTTGTGGCGCCTCTTACCCGCCGATGGCCATGTCGTAGAGTTTTGAGGTATTTTATAGAGTTAGCTGTCCCACCAACCAACTCGCCTCCTCTCAATGACCATCACCTGTTTTCGTCCACTGCCACTTATTTAATATATTCGTGGCTAACCTCTATATCTAGAGGCCTTTCCATCATCCGCCACCTGGTGGACGCGCCTAGTAGTATGACAGGCTCCTACCCCAGGCAATACAATACACCACACAAATATGATCTTATAGTGTGATAAGTCTTTATTTCGGACAAACACAGTGCGAGGACGATGAATTGGTGATCAATGATCCACTGTCAGTCCACTA
Organism: Candidula unifasciata; assembly: GCA_905116865.2. NCBI lineage: Eukaryota > Metazoa > Mollusca > Gastropoda > Stylommatophora > Geomitridae > Candidula > Candidula unifasciata. The sequence continues at coordinate 264,201 of CAJHNH020000499.1, forward strand.
TTTCCTGCCAAATTCTCTCAACTCGGCACTCTCCAGAACATGAACAAAACACCCTGGCGAACAATGTACAGGTGGCTGCTACGGACGACTCATGCCCGATCGTGCAGATACACCTATATGATGTACAGTCCTCTGTTGGCTCCACCCCCCCCCCCTCCCCCAAGAGACCCAGCCATCTAGGGCTAAATATAAATGCACCACTTGATTTAAATAATCCGTACCTCCATTTTGCTACCCAGTCACTCGTTGAAGTGTCACTATAAAACTTCACTTAACCATGACAATCTGTAGAACTAAGGGACTCCTTCACAGGTCAGCATTTCCTATACCTTCTCATCACAACTCCACATTGGTCAGCAAACTCAATGTTACCACAGTACCTTCTGTAGCACTTAAAGACACCCCGTCAATCAGCGAGCTACAGAAAAACAACTTTACCGACACACTTGTTTCGACACAACCGTCTATTCTGGAAAATCATTCTGAAATCATGCTAAAATCTAGCGTATGATCCATCACATTCATTGGACAGTTCACCAGAGCTCCATCAGAATAAAACGTTACAACTGTCACTCAACAAGTACATGCGTCCATGGGACTTGAACAATTCAGGCACACGTCCAAACGATTAGATTGACTGAAAACGATAGTAGTATATGTTTCAATTTAGCATTGTATTTGTGGGCATGGCTGCAATTAAGCATATATTACCGAAGTGCTTCTTTATTCTGTTTGCACCTAACAATGCCTTTAATAAAGGATAAAATGGACTGCACCTACACAGGAGGGGCTATTTTTAGATCAGAGATGTAGGTCACTTCCGGTTTTATTTAGGTCACTGGTTACGTGAATTGGGGTCAAGGGTCACCTCAGATGATGTTCTTGTGTGTGAGGGCTGACGGAACAGAGGATCCGAATGTTTCAGGGGTGCCGCTGACCGGAGGTGCATGGGGTTGGGCGGTACAATATTTTTTGCGTACCCCTGACGTCACAATGACGTCACTGGAGACATTCCCAATAAATTCTAGGGTGTTTCTC
>CAJHNH020000500.1:0-12500 GCA_905116865.2 Candidula unifasciata
CCTTGATCATTCATTGTTTACGACATGCTTGTTAGCTGGCAGTGGGTCTTGTCTATTTTTCTTTCTCAAAATGAGGCCCTGAAATCAAAACGGGAAACCTTGTCTGTGAAAAGCTGATATCGAAATTTCTCTGTTTTCTTTCCACTTGATCCCTTTCTATAGTTTCCTTGTTATAGTTACTTTTCTACACGTGATATTACATACCTCTAATGTTGTGGTGTGTTTGTGTGTGTGTGTGTGTGTGTGTGTGTGTGAGTGAGAGTGTGAGAGAGTGTGTGTGTGTGTGTACAATAGCTTAAAAGTAAACAACTTTATTTAGAAAACAAAATCACTTGAAATGAGAATCAGAATCTGTCAGCTTCCTGGTAAACTACAACTACCACCCTCTTACCCTACCGGACGATGCGACTCCTCTAGAGAGCCCAGTTTTTCCGTTTATCTAAATATTTGTAAGTTGTTAAATCATTACTATTCTTAGAATCTCGAAGAAAGTAGTTTGCCTTGTTTTCCTTCCCGACAGTGACTATACTGGTCAGTTAACCACTGCCGTGGTCAGCCAATATGTGATCCACTGCATACTATCGTGCAACTTAAGACCATGACCAGAGCTCGCTGTCAGCCGCTTTCAACTCACAACCACCTGCTGCCGTGGATTCACGTTGTCCTGACAGAGGGGCTGAACAGTTACCCCACCTTGTTCAAGAATGTCCCTAGGCTAATGCAGAGAGAATGTGCCTTCTACTCTGAACGGGGATACCCTTATCCCGCTAATCAAGATTGATAAAAAAAAAGATCAAAAGGAAGGCAAAGGGATAGATACCCGGATAGCAGGGGCAGATGGATAAGGGGAGACAAACACAATGAACTGATCCTTGATTCTGGTGATCATGTGTGATGTGTGCCTAGGCTTACCAACAAGGCACATGATGATGATGTTTCTCATCCACCTCTATTCATCATCATCGTCATCATTCTTGTGTAACATTATACGTCACACAAGTCTCGCAGTTTATTTTTCAATTTCTTTTTGTCTTGCGCAAACGATCCTCTTGAAATCAAAGTTGGAATCCACTCCAACACATGTGGTCTCTCTCAACAACCCACATCGGTGGAATCCAGTCCAACACATGTGGTCTCTCTCAACAACCTTCATCGGTGGAATCCATTCCAACACGTGTGGTCTCTCTCAACAATCTTCATCGGTGGAATCCATTCCAACACGTGTGGTCTCTCTCAACAATCTTCATGGGTGGAATCCATTCCAACACGTGTGGTCTCTCTCAACAATCTTCATCAGTGGAATCCAATCCAACATTTTGTTCTCTCTCAACAATCTTCATCGGTGGAATCCATTCCAACATTGAGTTCTCTCTCAACAATCTTCATTGGTGGAATCCAATCCAACATTTTGTTCTCTCTCAACAATCTTCATCGGTGGAATCCAGTCCAACATTTTGTTCTCTCTCAACAATCTTCATTGGTGGAATCCAATCCAACATTTTGTTCTCTCTCAACAATCTTCATGGGTGGAATCCAATCCAACATTTTGTTCTCTCTCAACAATCTTCATGGGTGGAATCCAATCCAACATTTTGTTCTCTTTCAACAATCTTCATGGGTGGAATCCAGTCCAACATTTTGTTCTCTCTTAACAATCTTCATGGGTGGAATCCAATCCAACATTTTGTTCTCTCTCAACAATCTTCATGGGTGGAATCCAGTCCAACACGTTTTGCCTCTCTCAACAATCTTCATGGGTGGAATCCAGTCCAACAAGTTTGGTCTATCTCAACAACCTACATCGGTGTAATTCAGTCCAATAAGTTTGGTCTCTCTCAACAAACTTCGTCTTAGGCATTCTCTTGAGAATCATCGTTTCCTCCTTTAATTTGTTTCCCTTTTCAGTGCCTGTTCAATTATTCTTTGTTCGCGTCTCGTTATATTGTGCTCACTAAACTGTCAAATTATGTCTTTCTTATCTGTGGATATAACCAGTTACCCGGCCCATTTTCCTGATTTCTTAGCTACAGTTACAAATGTCACATATACAGAAATCTGCGTCAGCATACAGTACACACGGACAATGATACAATCTCATCTAAGAATGCATTCAATAATTTAGCATTTCGGAAATAAATACAACCAGAAAAACTGACAGACCAACAGACAGACAGAAAGTGATTAAAATAACAATACTAAAACGTATGCCCCATGGGTGTTAAAATAAATCTTATCCAATATTTAAATTGTAGACCTGACTGACGCTTCACGAAATGAAGATCAAATACTTGTAAATAGTTGACAGCTATCACGGGCTCGACATTTGCTAAACTGTACAGCAGGAGTTACAAGTAGACAAGTACGGGCCTGTATCAAATTAACGACTGCATTTCAATTGTTTGACATATATACAATTGTGAATAAGAACATGCAAAATGTAGATTTTGAATGAGGTTTCAGACTAGAGATAGGAAAATTGTAGTAGTTTTAAGAAATAAAATTCCTACCTGTAGGTTGTTTTGGTGATGTTACATATTACAGTCGTTTCAATTAAGGAAAGTTTAAGGAAAGTGTAGGTTGACAACATGCACATGCTAATGGTGTCTGAGTTCGTGAATAAAGAGATCGAGAAGAATAACGGGGGAAAGTGGGGGGGGGGGGGAGGGGGAGAGAAGTTGAAAAGACAGGAGGGGGAGGAAAAGAAGAAAAGACGACGAAGAAGAAAAAGAGGACTTTCATTACTGATTAAAGTATTATTATTCTATTTCTCTTCTATTGTTTTTGCGTTTGCCCGCTGCTACCTCCGTGGAAAAGATCTACTTGCCCGTCCACTTCTGGACAGTTGCCTTGTTCACGTCTATGTGCACGTGTGTGTGCGCAGGTCAGTTTTAAGATATATCTTATTTGTATACAGACTGTTGGTTCATCGCCTCTCAGGTCTACGCACTCGAAGGAGACATCCATAATAAGCCAAATTCTACAAACTGCGTGTCAGAGGACAGTGAGAGTATCCACCCGTCTCCCTCTCCCCCACCCAACGGGGCCAAAGAAGCAACAGGATGATTTGACTACTTTAAATTGTTCCACGGTAAAGTTCTAGTTCAAAGTCAGAAGGGGGTCCTAGATTTTAAAGTCAGAGAACTACTGATAGACAGAACAGATTTGCAACCTGTCAGCAACAGTCACCTAGTGTAACAAATAACGAGACTGTACACATTAACCTATGACAATCAGACACCGACCCACGCAGAGTTAGGCAGTCTCACTCAATGTGCCTGTCACAAATCCTGTTATTGAAGTAATTAATTTCAGCGCTGAAATCTTTCATCAACTGTGAGACCATTAATTTCAGCACCGACCAGAGAAAACTTTCAACAGTAAAACCAACACTGACAGCATAAGGACAAAGAGTATTTCCCGAGATCAAATAATCGTCTGCTTCTTGAATGAAATTCTTGTTTAGTTTGACAGCTACTAGTTCAGTTGCCATAGAAACTTATAATCACTCTATTTAGATTTCTCTATGTTATCGGCGTCTTTAGTTGAGGGGTACAAACGTAGTTTTGTAATTCCTACATATTGGGTTCGATTTAGATGAAGTTGGTCTGGTAGAATACCGCATTGCGTAAACTGCGACAATAGGAGGAACGTTGTGACCACAAACGTTAGAGAAGTTATAAAAGAAGATTCTTCTTCTTCTTCTTCTTCGTCTTCTTCTTCTTCTTCTTCTTCTTCTTCTTCTTCTTCTTCTTCTTCTTCTTCTTCTTTTTCTTCTTTTTTTGTATCTTCTTCTTCTTCTTCTTCTTCTTCTTCTTCTTCTTCTTCTTCTTCTTCTTCTTCTTCTTCTTCTTCTTCTTCTTCTTTTTCTTCTTTTTTTGTATCTTCTTCTTCTTCTCCTTCTTCTTCTTCTTCTTCTTCTTCTTCTTCTTCTTCTTCTTCTTCTTCTTCTTCTTCTTCTTTTTCTTCTATTTATCTCTTTCTTCTTCTTCTTCTTCTTCTTCTTCTTCTTCTTCTTCTTCTTCTTCTTCTTCTTCTTCTTCTTCTTCTTCTTCTTCTTCTTCTTCTTCTTCTTCTTTTCTTTTTGTTGTTGTTGTTGTTGTTGTTGTTGTTGTTGTTGTTGTTGTTGTTGTTGTTCTTCTTCTTCTTCTTCTTCTTCTTCTTCTTCTTCTTCTTCTTCTTCTTCTTCTTCTTCTTCTTCTTCTTCTTCTTCTTCTTCTTCTTCTTTTTCTTCTTTCTTCTTCTTCTTCTTCTTCTTCTTCTTCTTCTTCTCTTCTTCTTCTTCTTCTTCTTCTTCTTTCTTCTTCTCTTCTTCTTCTTCTTCTTCTTCTTCTTCTTCCTCTTCTTCTTCTTCTTCTTCTTCTTCTTCTTCTTCTTCTTCTTCTTCTTTTCTTTTTGTTCTTCTTCTTCTTCTTCTTTTTCTCTTGGAAGAAGAAAAAGAAAAAGACGAAGAAGAAGAAGAAGAAGTTTGATATGGCTTCTAAAATACCTGTTTGTATTTTCCCCAAAAGTAAGATTTCTTCATTCAAAGTAGAAAAAAGAATAAACAGCCAGTTCCCAAAAATCCAAACTACTGACTAGAAAAAGTGACACACACATCACAACACGACTGTCTCCCTTGAATTAAAATTAAAATTGCTGTAATCTAACAGCAAAATTGGAAAATTTTGTATATCCACTTCACAATATCCGCTTGTCGATTTGTAATACGAATACGTTTAGAACAATAGACTTTGTAAGCAAATTAAAATGTCACGCAATGCAACATGGAAACGGCCAATATACACTCTAAATACCCACAGTTTATGTCAGTTTCCCCTCTGCGAGTTGCGAACAAATCAAGACGGTTTTTATAAAAATGCTTTAAAAAAGGAACCATTAGTCTTTAGCATCATTTAAGCAGCTTTTTCCAGAACGTCTCTTTAATTTTGGTAAGGTTAGCAGTCACACTGATCCCTTGCAAACTTTCCCACCTGGTGAAATCACGTTCGAAGTGTGCCATTTTCATTTGTCTCTTCTTACTGGAACCATAAGGTTAGTTGTGTATCGTTTACAGGACGTTGCAGAACCAACCCCAGCAGCCCCTGGCTGTTGTGTGGTTTCTCTAGGCAAAGCAAAGCGCATAGCCCGCAGCTGGGATCAAACCCGGCACCTCAGCATTGCGAAGCGTTCGCATCGACTTAGCCACAGAGCCGACACTGGAACCATGCACTTTGATTAAAGTTAAGCCAAACCATTCAGATACATCATATGGCTAAAGTATTTCATTTTCCAAGAAATTAGACTGTCTGAGAGCTGAATCCACTGCTAGGTTCTGATCTAAATGAAATCCTCCTCCAGTTTCAAACTCAGAAAATATTATTGAAACATTTAGGTTTAATAGCCTCGATTTTCTCTTTTGAAGTGATTATGAAAAAAAAAAAGTAAAAGTAAAGATCCCTATACACGCCCTTAGGCGCAACGGGCATATGGAGAGAGCACCCATATACAGACCAATCGGCACTCGGTGGTCAGCATTACGCCGGCCGTTTTTACTTTCCCAGGACAGCCCATCCTGGTGCCCATTTGAGGCTGGGTCGACCAGCGACGTCCCATACCATGATAAAAATCCACGCAGCCCGCAGTGGGTTTCGATCGCGGAACGTTGGATTACGAGTCGGACTCGCAGCGCCTTAGCCACGGACGCCGCTAAGTGATTATGAACGAAAACCCAAAACTTGCATCCATGTGTAGGACCCGCCAGTCCCTAGGAGGCCATAGAGTTGTGCCGCTTGTTTTGGGGACAGCGTTTGCTATGTGGAAGTTGCAGTATCTCCCAAGAAGCCTGGATAAAAACATCGATACTCTATCATACTGACCAGTTTCTTCAAAAGTCGCCTTTCTATAGCCTGTTGTGTTAGTTTACTTGCAAAGTTCGACTGTACATATTCACCTTCAGCCTCCACAGGATCTCAACGTTGCCACATAAACAAAATGCAAGCTCTGAGGATTTTCAACTCAATTGGCTGGTGATTTGTCAGCTTCTCAGACTATTTAATTTCTTCCGCGATACTGAATTAAATCTTCAAGAATAGGAAAATCTTACCACGTAATCAAAGAGAACTCGACCCAGAAAACACCTCGCTAAATCATCGTGTCCGGAAAGAATTAAGATGACTACTTACTCAAACATCAGTACCTCGCTTATACAATGAATTATTCTGTTTTTATTTACGAAACACGGAGATGTTAACGCCATCTTGTCTGTGATCGACTTTTTATCTGTGTGCAGAAGTTCAAAGACGTCATTTACAGATTTAGAAAACTCAAACGCTGCACAACAAAGCAGCTCCTAAAAATGTCGCTGCTGTCTCAGACAAGTATACAGACAAAACACACAAGACAGCAATTTGTGCACGACAGGCGACACGTTAAATATGATTGGTACCGAGCTCCCGTTTGTGGGAACATACTCCGAGCTAAATTTCTGATCCCGTCGTTATAGTCGGAAGTTTGTCAATCTTAATCTAAAAAATAAAATCTTCTTTTTGTTCTTCTTCCTCAGCGGCCAACGTTTGTTATGCTTCATTCCAGTATGGGTCAAATACAGGATCGTGTGCTTGAGTCATCAGGAGCCCCATATATTCTCTTGAAGGACGACTGTTGTGGGCTGATTTCTTTTCTCTGACTGCTAAAGCCTGAGCCAACCTGTCTCATGATACACAAGCCGAAGAGGCCAGTAGTTTCCTCTCAACTGCTTTCTATACCAGATTAGCCATACAGATGTATGAAAACTGTCTAGTGAGTCTGTGTTGGTTACCTATACTGTGTCGAGCAATTGGAGATGTAAGGAACTAATAACTCATGATAGTGAACTATGCTGCACGAGACAATAGGAGATGTAAGGAACTAATAACTTTTAATGGTGAACTATGCATAGCTGGGCAATGAGAGATAAAAGAAACTAAAAACTCTTAATGCAGCGCCGGGCAATGGTAAGATGTAAAAAACCTGTCTAGTAACTCACTGTTGTTATTTTCCAATCGTTAACTACGCTGTGCCGATCCCACAGTGATCGCTAAAATATCTTGCTTTTTGTTGTAACTGATCCGGGAAACTGCTTTGACAGGAAAGCGCATTCGCCTCTATGTGACCACGGCTGCTGAAACTAGAGGGAACAAGAAGAGGAAGTGGAGGAGGAGAAGGAGGAGGAGAAAAAGAAGAAGAAGAAAAAGAAGAAAAAGAAGAAGAAGAAGAAGAAGAAGAAGAAGAAGAAGAAGAAGAAGAAGAAGAAGAAGAAGAAGAAGAAGAAGAAGAAGAAGAAGAAGAAGAAGAAGAAGAAGAAGAAGAAGAAGAAGAAGAAGAAGAAGAAGAAGAAGAAGAAGAAAAAGAAGAAGAAGAAAAAACAGAAGAAGAAGAAGGAGAAAAAGAAGAAAAAGATAATATGCATATAATGATTAAAAAAGAGAAGAAAAAAAAAGCACAAAAGCATGTTTGGTAATATGCATGCATACACACACACACACCCACCCACTCACTTAAAGACACCCACATACCTTCACACACACATTAACACACTCCATTCAACCATTCTCCATTTACCTACATACCCACACAGACACGCACATTGCACACACATACAAACATACAGATATACACACACATACACTCTCATAGAAACAAATGCACACACACACACAAACAGACAAACGCTCACATACCCAATCACACACGCAGATACACAGACACACACAGAAACCGGCATACACAGACACGCAGAGACAAACACACAGACACACTCGGAGACACACAAACACACACACAGACGCGTTGATGCTCACCCAGACACATACACACAACCACAGATACACACACGCAGAAGCATACAAAGCATTCATACACACAGGCGCACGCACATATACACGCAGACACACACCCACCGACACACAAAGGCAAACACATACGCAGACGTAAATATACACAGGCACACATACACACAAACGTACACACACGTAGACACATCCAGAGACACATACACACAGACACCGACACATACACACAGACACACACAGAGACATACACAGATATATACAAACAGAGACGCGCATATACACACGCATTCACGCAGACACACATACACACACATGCACATACAAAGACACTAACACAACAAAGACACACACATACAAACACATACGCAGGCAAACCCACAGCTACATTAACGTAAAACACACATACAAGCAAACACACGCACATACACATTAGACACAGATACACACACAGACACATACATACAGACCTACACGCGCAAACACACACATACACACAAACACACACAGACACACCCACATAGATACACACCCACAGACACACATACATAGATGCACACCCATAGACACACATACATAGATACACACCCACAGACACACAATACAAATATCCCTACACACAGAGACGCACATATACACAGGCATTCACGCCAACACACATATACACACAGGCACATACCAACACACACCCACATACGCAAACACAACAAAGACACACACACAGCCACTTACACATAGAACACAAGAAGAAGAAGGAGGAGAAGGAGAAGAAGAAGGAGAAGAAGAAGAAGACGAAGAAGAAGAAGAAGAAGAAGAAGAAGAAGAAGAAGAAGAAGAAGAAGAAGAAGAAGAAGAAGAAGAAGAAGAAGAAGAAGAAGAAGAAGAAGAAGAAGAAGAAGAAGAAGAAGAAGAAGAAGAAGAAGAAGAAGAAGAAGAAGAAGAAGATGAAGAAGAAGAAGAAGAAGAAGAAGAAGAAGAAGAAGAAAGAAGAAGAAAGAAGAAGACGAAGAAGAAGAAGAAGAAGAAGAAGAAGAAGAAGAAGAAGAAGAAGAAGAAGAAGAAGAAGAAGAAGAAGAAGAAGAAGAAGAAGAAGAAGAAGAAGAAGAAGAAGAAGAAGAAGGAGAAGCAGGAGGAGGAGGAGGAGGAGAAGAAGAAGAAGAAGAAGAAGAAGAAGAAGAAGAAGAAGAAGAAGAAGAAGAAGAAGAAGAAGAAGAAGAAGAAGAACAACAACAACAACAACAACAACAACAACAACAACAACAACAACAACAGACACTACAAATGCACACTTTGATATACGACAGACAGATTGAGGGACAGAGAGACAGACACACAAACACAACCACATATATAAAACATAAAAGAGACAGAACCCCCCACCCCCACTGAAATGAACTGTCAGCAACACTGGCACAGAGGAAACCCTGGCGCAAATGAAACATCATGACACCACAGTACAATGTCGACGCTTGAACGGAAAGGAAAAATGAAATCCCGACACACAGAGGACTGAAAATGAAACAACTCACAAACAGATTTCATAATGAAATTAAAAGTGCATAATTTTGTCTCACTGGCCATCATTTCTTCTCTGTCTGGATTATAATTGGCACACACTGCGTCTGTTTGTTTTAAACAAGACATGATCATAGGATCCAGACATACGGTCATTAAATAATGAGCAATACATGACGTTAGATGAGTCACTGGCAGGCAGACAGATATGCAAACACACACAGATAGACACTAAAATAATTGATGCTGATGCATAAATTAGACAGACAGACAGGCAGGCAATCAGGCAGACAGACAGACAGACAGACGGTCGGACTAACGGATGAACGGACTGACGGAATGACGGACAGACAGACAGACGGACGGACAGACAGACAGACAGACAGACAGACAGACAGACAGACAGACAGACAGACAGACAGACAGACAGACAGACAGACAGACAGACAGACAGACAGACAGACAGACAGACAGACAGACAGACAGACAGACAGACAGACAGACAGACAGACAGACAGACAGACAGACAGACAGACAGACAGACAGACAGACAGACAGACAGACAGACAGACAGACAGACAGACAGACAGACAGACAGACAGACAGACAGATAGATAGATAGATAGATAGATAGATAGATAGATAGATAGATAGATAGATAGATAGATAAGATAGATAGATAGATAGATAGATAGATAGATAGATAGATAGATAGATAGATAGATAGATAGATAGATAGATAGATAGATAGATAGATAGATAGATAGATAGATAGATAGATAGATAGATAGATAGATAGATAGATAGATAGATAGATAGATAGATAGATAGATAGATAGATAGATAGATAGATAGATAGATAGATAGATAGATAGATAGATAGATAGATAGATAGATAGATAGATAGATAGATAGATAGATAGATAGATAGATAGATAGATAGATAGATAGATAGATAGATAGATAGATAGATAGATAGATAGATAGATAGATAGATAGATAGATAGATAGATAGATAGATAGATAGATAGATAGATAGATAGATAGATAGGACACATGATGGTAAAACACTGGTTGGCTGTTGGACAAGTGATATAGACACGTTGACTGATAGTAAACACATGACACAGAAACTAGGGCAGACAGTAAGACACATGACACAGAAACAAGGGCAGACAGTAAGACACATGACACAGAAACAAGGGCAGACAGTAAGACACATGACTCAGAAACAAGGGCAGACAGTAAGACACATGACACAGAAACAAGGGCAGACAGTAAGACACATGACACAGAAACAAGGGCAGACAGTAAGACACATGACACAGAAACAAGGGCAGACAGTAAGACACATGACACAGAAACAAGGGCAGACAGTAAGACACATGACACAGAAACAAGGGCAGACTGTAAGACACATGACACAGAAACAAGGGCAGACAGCTGGGAACGTTATGCAGAAACATAGAATAATTGAACATACAGTCGTCACTTATACACAAAAACCTTTGACGATAGGAAAGGTCACTGATACATAGAACGCACACAAAAGTGATGGCTGCAATTAGTGACGCAAAGAATGACTGTTTGTGTCAGGTATAGTACACCAGAAATGGCGCCTGGTTGCCATAGTAACAAGCTGCAAAACTGTAGCCTGTCCTTAAGAAGTGGGCTGATAACACAGAGTTAACCACAGTAACTGTAGCCTGTCCTTAAGAATTGGGCTGATAACACAGAGTTAACCACAGTAACTGTAGCCTGTCCTTAAGAATTGGGCTGATAACACAGAGTTAATCACAGTAACTGTCGTCTGTCCTTAAGAAGTGGGCTGATAACACAGAGTTAACCACAGTAACTGTAGCCTGTCCTTAAGAAGTGGGCTGATAACACAGAGTTAACCACAGTAACTGTAGAATGTCCTTAAGAAGTGGGCTGATAACAGAGTTAATCACAGTAACTGTAGCCTGTCCTTAAGAAGTGGGCTGATAACACAGAGTTAACCACAGTAACTGTAGCCTGTCCTTAAGAAGTGGGCTGATAACAGAGTTAATCACAGTAACTGTAGCCTGTCATTAAGAAGTGGGCTGATAACACAGAGTTAATCACAGTAACTGTAGCCTGTCATTAAGAAGTGGGCTGATAACACAGAGTTAATCACAGTAACTGTAGCCTGTCATTAAGAAGTGGGCTGAAAGCACAGAGTTAATCACAGTAACTGTCGTCTTGATTTTGGTTTATCATTTGGAAGATATACGTAGTGACCAGACGCCATACTTTCTTGTTTGTCTGAGTGGACAAGAATAAAGAAAAGGGAAGATAGTGCTGCTTAAAAAAACATTAACCTAAGGAGGAAGAAGAGGACGAAGAAGGAGAAAGAGGCGGAAGAGGTGGGAGAGGTGAAGAAGAAGAAAAAGTAGAACAAGAAGAAAAAAAAGAAGAAGAAGAAGAAGAAGAAGAAGAAGAAGAAGAAGAAGAAGAAGAAGAAGAAGAAGAAGAAGAAGAAGAAGAAGAAGAAGACGAAGTCGACGACGACGAAGAGAGAAGGAGAAGAAGAAGGAGAAGGAGAAGAAGAAGAAGAAGAAGAAGAAGAAGAAGAAGAAGAAGAAGAAGAAGAAGAAGAAGAAGAAGAAGAAGAAGAAGAAGAAGAAGAAGAAGAAGAAGAAGAAGAAGAAGAAGAAGAAGAAGAAGAAGAAGAAGGAGGAGGAGGAGGAGGAGGAGGGAGGAGGAGGAGGAGGAAGAAGAAGAAGAAGAAGAAGAAGAAGAAGAAGAAGAAGAAGAAGAAGAAGAAGAAGAAGAAGAAGAAGAAGAAGAAGAAGAAGAAGAAGAATAATCACATGCTGTAAAAACAGAGAATAACCAGAGGAAGAAGAAGTACAAGAGAGAGAGAAGAAAGGGGAATAATTGTATTATTAATATAAGCAAGAAGAAAAGTGGAGAAAAAAAAAAGAGGAACAGTAATAATAATAAAAAAAAGAATAATGAAGAGGAGGATGAAGAGAAGAAGAAGAATCCCGATCTCATAAAAATCCTCAAGTTCTTCTTAAACTCGATAAAAACGAGCAAGTAGAAACTGCGAAACATGTAAAAAGATTGACACTTGGAAGAGCACTACCACATAGGACTGGCACTCACGTGAGTGACACAGTGTGCAAGAAGTACGTGCAACAAGAAAGTTCTCGA
>CAJHNH020000500.1:17500-75000 GCA_905116865.2 Candidula unifasciata
GATCCATCACGCAAATAATACAATAGATCAAAAACGACAATGTATCCAATTTTATAAGAAAGCACCTCTGGAAGGAACTACATGGACCTCGCACTCAGGATGGATATTAAGCGCTCACAGAGACACCGAGTGGGGACAAGAAAATGGGGAAAACCAACAAAGACCCTGCGTAAAACCATCATCACAGAACGCTAAACCATGGATCCAATCAAAGTTTCAAGAACTGAAGCAGGTGGCAACGAACCGCCAGAAACGGAGGGCTGTGACCTCTGCCTATGCGGCGCCCTAGGCTCAATAGGAAAGACTAAGCAACTCACGTTGGCACACACAGTGCTTGTGGAATAGTTGGATTAATAGGGATATATTCGAATTAAGTTAGCACATTCACAATTCCTTCACTTATAAACATCGAATAAACACTGAATAAGGGGCGGCCCTTGCTGATTTTAACAAAGATAAGGACAGAGAAATGGCCACAGGAGACTAACAGCGCATCTCACACGGTTAAATAGGTAGCCACAGGAGACCAACAGCGCATCTCACACGGTGAAATAGGTGACCACAGGAGACCAACTGCGCATCTCACACGGTGAAATAGGTGGCCACAGGAGACCAACAGCGCATCTCACACGGTGAAATAGGTGGCCACAGGAGACTAACAAATGATATCAATGGGTTAAGTAGATGGTCACAGGAAGCTTACAGTTGATCATACACGCAGGAGGAGAGGGAAAATGAAGAGAAACGTTAAGATAAAAGGAAAGAGACTGGGAAAAACGAAAACAAAGTAGAGACAGCAAGAGAGAGAGAGAGAGAGAGAGAGAGAGAGAGAGAGAGAGAGAGAGAGAGAGAGAGAGAGAGAGAGGGACAGAGAGAGAAAGAGACAGAGATGTCGATGGATATAAATAAAAAAAATATTAGAATCGCGCTCAAAAGTTAAGAGATAAAAATGCACAACAAACTGCAGTTCTCCAGAAACAATTAGAGCAAGGCAATCAATGCCCTGACATGCCGGAACGCTCTTGTCACACTCCAGTTGGGGCAGATGTAAAAATATTCCCTTCAAAAATTAATTTTAAGAGAAAGTTTTTATGAATCTGGAATTTGTGTATTTCAATCAATCAATTAATCGTGTAATCTGACGTCAGTGAATCACAATCATCAGTGAATCCATCGGGTAATCAATTTGTCAATTAGTCTAACATTCAATTTTTCAGCGAATTATTCAGTCAGATATTAAGAGAATAAGTTTGTCAATCAAGTAATCAGTCAGTAACTTCATTAGTCAGTGAATTATTCCGGCAGTCTGTCTGTGAAAAAAAAAGTTGGTCAGTCAATAAATCAATGCGTCAGCCAGGTAATTACCCATTTAGTTAGTCTATAAGTAAGTTAATTTGCCTGTCAACAAATCAGTGAGTCAGTCACTTGGTCAGTGAATCAATCAGTCGGGTAATGAATAGATCAAACAGTCAGCAGTCGAGCTATTATAGACAATGAATTAGTCAATTGACCAATCAGTCAGTCAGTCAGTCAATTAACAATCGATACGTCAGTAAATTAGTTAGTGAATCAGTCAGCTGTTGAACAGTCAGTCAGTACATTAATCAGTCAGTCAATCAATAAGTGTTTCCATTAATGAACCTAAAACCATGCAGAAACGTTTAAAAAGTTTCTGGCTGGACGTCAGTGCACCGTCAGATCACTCTCTCGATCTCTTTTAACAAAGGATAAGTTTGACTGCCGATGCCATCGCACGAACAACAAATTCCCATAGCATCAGCGACAGCCCAGGGGATTTCAGAAACTGTTGCACTTAAAAGCCTTAGATCTGTACCTCAACTTGTACAAGGGGAAGTCAATAAGTCAGAAATAGTTGTCTAAAAAACAACAATAATACATTAAAAACGAAAATAACTTGAAGACTGTTTATTTTTACAAATATACTGTCATTTTACTTTTCAATATAATTTCTATCAACATTTGTCCCATCGTTTTATCAGTCCTCCCAAACCTTCTGTATAGAACTGCGTGCTCAGTTTTCTAAACCACATTTTCACTTCACATTCATTTTCTACGACATTCACGATATGTCTCCCGCCAAGGTAGGTTTTCAGTCTAACAAAAAGGTGAAATTGCTAGGGACTAAGTCGGGGCTAAAAGATAGATGTTCTGAAAGTTTCCACCTCAGATGGTTCATTTTCTCCTGAGTTAACTGAGCCCTATGTGGTCTGGCATTGTCTTGAAGGAGCAGAACTCCTCTAGTCCGCAGGCCTGGACGTTTTCTTCAAATTGCGTCATGAAACATCTATAGAACTGTACAGTATGAATCAGCATTCACTTTGTCAATTTTATTTAAACTGGTTAAAAGCACTCCAATAGCTTTCGATTTTTATGTTGTCTAGTGTGTTCTTCTATCTTTCTACTTCTTTCTTTGAGTGCCGTTCACAATACTTTCTGTTACTTGATTAATTCATAATATTTAACGGCCTCAAATGGTTCCCCCCTCTGTTTATTTATAGGAATGACGTAATACACACCGGAACCTACCAGTCAAATACCTTTCTTAATTGTTTGTGTATTCTAGACAAGGCAATAAGGTCTACTGTGTTCGTAAATTGTTGCTGTGATTGTTATTCGACATTTGCTTCGTTAATATAAATTTATGTAACCTATGGTGCCATTTTAGTGGGTTGAAATGAATTCTGTCCGTATTCCATAGTCGTGGATTTCAAGCTGTACGATAGACATGGTCAATGAGACACCTTTTTTGGGGGGTGCCTAGTTGACCATGTATCTTAGTGCACTTGTATTCATGGCGAGGCGCAGACGCCGTCCGGAGGTGACAGGTTCAATTCCCGGCACGGTAAATATAGCTTTCGATTTTTATGTTGTCTAGTGTGTTCTTCTATCTTTCTACTTCTCTTTTTTTTTTTTTTTTTGAGTGCTGTTCACAATACTTTCTGTTACTTAATTAATTCATAATATTTAACGGCCTCAAATGGTTCCCCCCTCTGTTTATTTATAGGAATGACGTATACACACCGGAACCTACCAATCAAATTCATTCATTCAGTAGCATGTCCCTCGCGGAACCTCGCTGCCATAACAACCCTCCGGAAAACCTTCCTATCCTGAGCAAGATGTCCTGCGTCTGATACACCCATCTGGAGATCATCTGCCACATCCTGCACCCATCTTCTCCTTGGCCTTCCTCTTCCTCTCTTCCCAGGCATATACCCCTCCATTATTGTTCTCTCTAGACTTCCATGACGTTATGATTGTTATGGATTCTTGGCAAAATTTGCAGAAGGTAGTTTGCCGTTGCTTTCCTCCTGAGCAGTGACTATACTAGTCGGTGGCCATAGCCATTGTCTCTACTGGTGAGATCATCTGCCTATCGCCGCAGAGTGCAGACCATAACCAACAATACCTGTCGGCTGCTCTTACACTCCATCCACCACCTGCTTCCATGGCTTCACGTAACCCTGGTTGGGGGGCTAAACGGGTACTCCACCTTGCCCAAGGGTGTCCCGTAGACTAGCGGAGGAAAGGAGGCGTCTTACTTCTCCTTTGATAGGGGATACCCCTACCCCGCTAACCAATCAAATACCTTTCTTAAATGTTTGTGTATTCTAGACAAGGCAATAAGGTCTATTGTGTTCGTAAATTGTTGCTGTGATTGTTATTCGACATTTGCTTCGTTAATATAAATTTCTGTAATCTATGGTGCCATTTCAATGGGTTGAAATGAATTCTGTCCGTATTCCATAGTCATGGATTTCAAGCTGTACGATAGACAGGGTCAATGAGACACCTTTTTTTGGGGGTGCCTAGTTGACCATGTATCTTAGTGCACTTGTAATTATGGCGAGGTGCAGACGCCGTCCGGAGGTGACAGGTTCAATTCCCGGCACGGTAACTATAGCTTTCGATTTTTATGCTGTCTAGTGTGTTCTTCTATCTTTCTACTTCTTTCTTTGAGTGCCGTTCACAATACTTTCTGTTACTTGATTAATTCATAATATTTAACGGCCTCAAATGGTTCACCCCTCTGTTTATTGATAATCGCAGAACACTGTTAGCATAACCTTCCTGCTTATATCGTAACCTTCAATCTCTGAACACAAGGAGAAGAAGGATGTTTCAGTGAAGCACGCTTTGATTTGTGCTAGTAGTGATGCACCCATGATTCTTCCCCAGTAATTAACCTCAACAGCATTTTTTCTCCTTCATCTGCGTATCGACAGAAATGCCTAAGGACAGGCCTAATCGGTTCGTTTTGTGTTCATCCGTCAATTGTCTGGATACTTACGTTAGGCACACTTTCTTGAATTTTTATCGATCGTGCATTATGTTGTGTGCGGAACTATGTGAGCATCGCATTACAGCTGCTACAGAGTCAGCCGTCACTCGCCTATAACCTCCAATTATTTCTCCACCCGCTGTACGAATGCATCTGTTGCAGTCTAAATAGGACTACCAGATTGGACTTCATCAATAATTTTAGAGCGTCTTTGAGAAAACACTTTACTCAGCTATATACCCCTTTATGAGATAAACATTTATGAGCATAAACAAAAAAGCATTTCCCTGCGAAGGTCCTTTGCAGCCAACCTCCACCAACAACAACAACAAAAACACTCACAGCGGTACGTTGTTCTTTGAGGGTACACTCCGTAAGTATACTGCCCATGTTGTTTCTGTGTTGCGAATGCGCATGCAACACCTAGCGCCACCTAACGAACGGAGACATAAACTTCCATGTTTCTGTAACCTGATGACACCTTTAGAAATCACTAACTACATTTTGCTGCTATCGTATAACAGCCTGTGACTTACTTATTGACTTCCTCTCATGCAATCCAGGTAAAAATTTTAATCACTTTATCACAAAGATACCTTTCCTTCCACCTACTTACTTTCCCGCACTACGTGTGACATCTTCATTTTCTACTGTTTAAGAAGAAAATCCTCCAATGGAGCATAGGCTCAGCCAAAATGTCAGGTCGTCCTATCCCCTTGCTTTCACATGGTGTTTACCCTGTCTTCCTCGTCTTTTTAACTTCCCATTTTTGCTCTATGATTGTGGTATACAGACATTCTAGTGATGTTGATCTCACGCTTTCTCAGTATGTGTCCGAAACAATGTAGAATTCCTGCCTCCACGTCTTGATTCACTAGAATTTGTTTGGTTCCCTCCACAAGCTCTCGTTAGCGATTTAAATAAACAATTCAATTCCAACTGTTCTGTACGTTCAACCAGTCAATTAATATTTGTAGTTTATTAGTAATCTTTTTGTTGTTCTCTGTGTTTCCGATCCAATACACAAAAGTACCGGTTTGACATTACAGTTAATTTTTTAAAGCTTGGTACTAGTTCTAAATTGCGTTTGATTTCGGCAGATTTCCTAGTTCTACGAAAACTCAAGACTTATGTACGGCTCTAAGCACGCTGGACCGTGAATGTAGGAACTGGTCAACTGGCGCTGCACAATCATGTTTCTTCTTCTTCTTCGCGTTCATCAGCTTTAAAATCCGGCGGAGAGTTCTAGGTGTTTTTTTCCCACTTCTGGACTCTAGTCCTGTTCCAGAGACTGAATTTTGCGTGCACATCTGTTTCACATGTCTGATTCATCTGCATGCAGTCTGTTGGTTGCTTGCCTTTCAGGCAGAAGTACTCAAGCTTCGAAGAAAGCACCTATTTAGTCGACTCTTACGGCAAGCTTTTCGGGTAGGGAGTGGGTCTTTTCTTGTTTTCCCTATAACAGGACCCCGGAACACATACAGGGAGATTATAAGTACCAAAAAAATGATTGCCGACTATTCTCGCTCTGTTTTAAGATGCAGACATGGTTAATGTGGGTTCTTAGCAACAGCAGATTGACGTCTCTTAGCCTGGCATACGACACCACAACATCAAGTTTAAGAATGGTGGTGGAGGCAGTCACTTCAGCAGTCCGCTGGCTTCGGAATCAGCTTTACAAACATGTTCTTTTTGTAACTGACACACAGAGCTTGCTGAGAAAGGTGGGTGACAGGTATGCTCTGTGAAGAGTGGCAAGCATCAAGTAGTTAGCGTTGTTTGCATATCTTCCCCAAGATATGCCGGTGTATTAGGAAATGAACAGGCAGATAGACCGGTCGGTTCTGCACAAAATGTAGGCGAATTAATGCATAATAATATGAATGCTGTAAGTTTCCTTTAGGGGCGAGTGAACAGTGCGGAGGCACGGTCTGAGGAGAATGGTACTGCGAGAAGTTTCCTGTGCATCGGGATGAAGATTAGCACACGAAGGAAAGGTGACACTGATATACAATCAGTCTCTTAATAGCACCATCAGACTTTCAACTCTTTGCTTGCTGCTGGAGATAGGGACAGAGGGCCTATGGTAATATCCCGAGTGATGTGATGTCAATTTTTAATGAAACATAAATGATAGTCATTGTTTCAGTTCTCTGTGTTTAAAATCCATACAACCGTACTGGTTTGACATAAGAGTAACTATTTTAAGTCAGGTGGTAGTTCTAAATTGCCTGCTTAATGTCCGCAGATTTCCTTGCAATGTGAAAATTCCTGATGCCCAAAAAAGTCTGAAAATTAAATTAACTTTACGGCTTTTATTGACACAGATTTAACTGGAAAATCCACAGTTCTATTCAATGACTGCATCAAATCGCGGAAGAAACTACAAAGCTTTAAACAGATTCTAACAAGCTTATCTGGTTAATAATTAATATATTTTTTTTTTCTTTAAAACGTCAGGCGAATGCATGGATTCAAACGCCATGCAATTATGTGTGGGCGTTCACTGTGTAATTGTGTGTGGGTGTTCTCCTTGTAATTGTGTGGGTGGTCTCTTTGTAATTGTGTGTAGGAGTTCACTATGTAATTGTGTGTGGGTGTTCTTGTAATTGTGTGTGGATGTTCTCCTTATAAATGTGAGTGGGTGTTTTTCTTGTAATTGTGTGTAGGTGTTCGCATTGTAATTTTTGTGTGGGTGTTCTCCTTGTAATTGTGTGTGGGTGTTCTCCTTGTAATTGTGTGTTCTCCTTGTAATTGTGTGTTCTCCTTGTAATTGTGTGTTCTCCTTGTAACTGTGTGTGGGTGTTCTCATTGTAACTGTGTGTGGGTGTTCTCCTTGTAATTGTGTGTTCTCATTGTAATTGTGTGTTCTCCTTGTAACTGTGTGTGGGTGTTCTCCTTGTAATTGTGTGTTCTCCTTGTAACTGTGTGTGTGTGTTCTCCTTGTAATTGTGTGTTCTCCTTGTAACTGTGTGTGGGTGTTCTCCTTGTAACTGTGTGTGGGTGTTCTCCTTGTAATTGTGTGTTCTCCTTGTAATTGTGTGTTCTCCTTGTAACTGTGTGTGGGTGTTCTCCTTGTAATTGTGTGTTCTCCTTGTAACTGTGTGTGGGTGTTCTCCTTGTAATTGTGTGTAGGTGTTCTCCTTATAAATGTGAGTGGGTGTTTTTCTTGTAATTGTGTGTAGGTGTTCGCATTGTAATTTTTGTGTGGGTGTTCTCCTTGTAATTGTGTGTGGGTGTTCTCCTTGTAATTGTGTGTTCTCCTTGTAACTGTGTGTGGGTGTTCTCCTTGTAACTGTGTGTGGGTGTTCTCCTTGTAATTGTGTGTTCTCCTTGTAACTGTGTGTGTGTGTTCTCCTTGTAACTGTGTGTGTGTGTTCTCCTTGTAATTGTGTGTTCTCCTTGTAACTGTGTGTGGGTGTTCTCCTTGTAACTGTATGTGTGTGTTCTCCTTGTAACTGTGTGTGGGTGTTCTCCTTGTAATTGTGTGTTCTCCTTGTAACTGTGTGTGGGTGTTCTCCTTGTAATTGTGTGTTCTCCTTGTAACTGTGTGTGGGTGTTCTCCTTGTAACTGTGTGTGGGTGTTCTCCTTGTAACTGTGTGTGGGTGTTCTCCTTGTAACTGTGTGTGGGTGTTCTCCTTGTAACTGTGTGTGGGTGTTCTCCTTGTAACTGTGTGTGGGTGTTCTCCTTGTAATTGTGTGTTCTCCTTGTAACTGTGTGTGTGTGTTCTCCTTGTAACTGTGTGTGGGTGTTCTCCTTGTAACTGTGTGTGTGTGTTCTCCTTGTAACTGTGTGTGGGTGTTCTCCTTGTAATTGTGTGTTCTCCTTGTAACTGTGTGTGGGTGTTCTCCTTGTAATTGTGTGTTCTCCTTGTAACTGTGTGTGGGTGTTCTCCTTGTAATTGTGTGTAGGTGTTCTCCTAGTAATTGTGTGTGGGTGTTCTCCATGTAATTGTGTGTGGGTGTTCTTGTAACTGTGTGTACGCATTCTGCTCTTAACTGTATGTTGGGCGTTTTCCTTGTAATTGTGTGGACTGTTTTTATAAATACGATATGTGAAAGTGCTCCCACTGAAACAGTGTGTGGACTTTTTTGTAATTATGTGTGGGATTTCTCTGTGTAATTATGTGTAAGGGCTGGCTGTAACTATGATTGGTCTTTTTCTGTTTAATTTCGTGTATGTGCTGACAGTAAATATGTGATCAAGTTTTCTTTCTGATTATGTGCGAGCTTTCACTGTGGAAACCCCGTGGTGTAGGGTGAAAAGGGCGCCTGCCTGCTCAAAGGCCTTGGGTTCGAATCTTAATAGAGTCGGATTTTCTTTTCCAAGAAGATCTTTAGTACCAGGTCGACGCACCTCCCATGTGTAATGGGTAGTGTTCTATGAAGAAAAAGGCGGTCAGTCAGATGTTATCCATCAAATGCCGATTGGTCTACAAAACTGAATGTGGCATCATATAACCGGTGGAAAAAGAAGAGTCTATATATATATATATATATATAATATATATATATATATATATATATATATATATATATATATTATATATATATATATATATATATATATAAATCAATGTTTGTGTGTTTGTTTCCCCCCTATAGACTCGGAAACTACTGAACCGATTTAGCTGAAATTTTCAGGATATGTTTGTTGTGATACCGGATTTTGAACTGTCGTGGTTTGAAATTCAACCTGTCACTGTTAGAGATAGGTGACCACAATTTATGCTAAAATATACGCAACTAATATTTATAACTTTAGTGATTTCTAATTATAGCCACGTTAGTAATTGCGCATGCGCCGTATTTACCATTCGCCGGCGAGTTACGTGCAGCCAACGCCTCCTCTAATACTAATACATAGAGTAGGTTGTGGTACAGTAAACAAGACTATCACTATATTTTCTGTTTTTTTTTCAAACAACCTTCGATGGGGGTTCGGGGGGGGGGGGGGGGGGGGATCAAGGACTATCTCGCCGTCGGCGCAGACATTGACTGCGTCATTAACTTCATTAGACAGGTGCGATTTCCATTGTCTTTCTTTTCTAAAAACCTTTGATGAGGGAGAGGGTACTAGGTGGATTTAGTTGACCGGGGGGGGGGGGATCAAAGACTATCTCAAATTACGCCACAGCAACGCGTGGGCCGGGTACAGCTAGTATATATATATATATATAATATATATATATATATATATATATATATATATATTATATATATATATATATATATATATATATATATATATATATATGGGTTTCGTTTGTGATTATGTGTGGGTGTTCCCTGCGTGATTATGTGTGGGTGTTCCCTGTGTGATTATGTGTGGGTGTTCACTGCGTGATTATGTGTGGGTGTTCCCTGTAATTATGTGTGCGTGTCCACTGTGTAAGTATGTGTGCGTGTCCCCTGTGTAATTATGTGTGCGTGTCCCCTGTGTAATTATGTGTGCGTGTCCCCTCTGTAAACATGTGTGGGTTTCCTCTGTAATTATGCGTGCGTGTCCCCTGTAATAATGTGTGCGTGTCCACTGTGTAATTATGTGTGGGTATTCCACGTGTAATTATGTGTGGGTGTCCACTGTGTAATTATGTTTGGGTCTCCACTGTGTAATTATGTGTGTGTCCACTGTGTAATTATGTGTGTGTGTTCACTGTGTAATTATATGTTAGTGTCAACTGTGTAATTATGCGTGCATGTTCACTGTGTAATTATGTGTTTGTGTCACCTGTGTAATTATGCGTGCATGTTCACTGTGTAATTATGTGTGGGTATCCCTTGTGTAATTATGTGTGGTTGTCCATTGTGTAATTATGTGTTTGTGTCAGCTGTGTAATTATGTGTGTGTGTTCACTGTGTAATTATATGTTAGTGTCACCTGTATAGCTATGCGTGCGTGTTCACTGTGTAATTATGTGTGGGTATCCCATGTGTAATTATGTGTGGTTGTCCACTGTGTAATTATGTGTGGGTGTTCCCGGTGTTATTATGTGTGGAAGTTCCCTGCATTGATGTTCCATTGATAATTAGGTATAAATTTGTTCATATTAATTGCAATTTATGTAAAGAAATATTTTTTCTTTTTTTTTTAAAATATTAGATAGCGATTACCTCAATGTAGTTATGTGTGTGTGTGTTCTCTGTACTAATGATGTTTAGACATTATCTGTGCAATGAAAGTGTGGGTCGTCTCCAAGTTATTATTCGTGTGCCTTCTACATGGCATATTGTGTAGTCTTGAAAAGATCAGATTTCAAAAGCGATTAAACTCTTCATTATTTAAGGATAGATCCTGTCCCGAAAAGTGAGTTTTTTTTTTTTTGCAGTGTTAAACGACATGTTAAACTATATCACTAAAAGTAAATAACATTTAAAAAAAAAACTTTAAAAACACTAGTGAATTTACATATCTATTGTCATTTTTTTATACCTAGCATGGAAGAATGGATAGAGACATCAACATACGATGTACGAAAGCATATCAGGTTTTCCGGCGCACAGAAAGATACGTCTGCCAACCAAAGCTTATCTCATAAAAAGTCTTTTTTCTGTGTGTGGCCTACATTGTGCTACCGGTGCTAATCATGGACCCGCACAACAACTAATGAGTGGAAGATCGTAACAACACAGACAAGATGCCTTAGGAGAGTTACCAGTGTGACAAGAAGAAATAAAATCCGGAATTGGGAAATTAGAAAAAGACTAGGACTAAAACCAGTCATATAATTCATTGAAGAACAATAAATGAGATGGTTTGGCCACCTGACGAGAATGCCCTGGCATAGAGAGCCATGCTGAAGGAATATAATGAACACAGAGCAAGGGGAAGACCATGAAAGAGATGGAGCGACACCATTAGGAGCAACCTACCAAAAATGAACACCAGCTTGTACAATCCATTGGGAAAGGCGCACAAACGATCCTTACATCTTCCCCAACACCTCGCTGAGGTAAACGGTGGAAGGAAAGAAAAAGAGAAAGAAACGTCATGGTGGCCTGAAAAGCACGGCGATGGAGGGTAATTTCCAGAAAACGAGCCAGAAGCCAGAATGGATACAAGAAATTTCACATGCATTGGCTATGAAAGCTAAAAAGCTGGAGAAAAGCTAGAGAAAGAGCGACTTTCAGGCGTGCCGTGGCGAGAGCCACTTTCGCGCGTGCCGTGACGATAACCACTTTCACGCGTGTCGGGACGAGAGCCACTTTCACGCTTGTCGTGACAAGAGCCACTTTCAAGCGTCCCGTGACAGGAGCGACTTTCACGCGTGTGGTGACGGAAGCGACTTTTTGTGAATGACCTGCTGACTGAAGATGTGCCGTGAGGTATAGGTGGCCAGTGGTGTTATGTCGACCACATCGCATGTTAAGTACCCATTGGTGCATACAAATATTATCTAGTAATTTATTTTTATATATTATTGAAAAAGGGTGAACAGGGTCGTTTACTTTCTACTTTACCTGTCCTCTGTGAGCGGTTACCTAAAGGTTTGACACTCATGTGAATCAATGATTCACTTCCTGGATGTCAATATAACAGACACTCTATTGTACATCTCTTGTAGAACACAGATAACAGCTACACCAGGCGATCCATTAGTTTCTGAACTGAGTTATGAAAGTAGCACAGGGAAGAGATCTGCGCCTCACCACAAAATATTTTCAACAACAGTAGCGGGTAAGTTGCAGCTTCACCTTCTTCTTCTTTTTCTTCGATCCTTTTGTCAGAAGACATCTGAGTAGGAGGCCGGGAGCCTAAGGTTTCGTGCAGTCCATATCTCTCCGTGTGCCATACTATTTTGTCTTCAAGTCTTCAGTGAGCAAACAAGAGGCCACAACGAGTCTCTGCTGACAACATACAGGGAGGGTTGCCAGATGATGAGAAAAAACATCATTTTATGCCAAACCATCACCCAAAACATGCCAGAAAATTCGCCAAATAAAGTGTAACATAGTACTGACTTCACATTAAAAGCTCTAGATTGAATTCTTCACTGTCATTCTCACTGGAACCAGTGGAAGACACAGAGTAAACCTTTTCGGATGAAAAATCTGTTAGCATTTTCTCAGATGGAATGAAGTTTTTGCAACTCATCTATAATAATGGAATATTTTTTTGTTAAAAAAATCGTCAATAAGGTCATCCTTAGATGCAGGCGATATAATATTTTTGTTTTGTTTTTATTAGGCATGAACATTTAGTTATATGTAACACTATGTGCGTCAATGTACTCCCCCGACCATGCGCTCTTATGATTTCACTTAGATGATCAATTGTGTGTATTGCACAATGGCAGGTCATGCCTACAGCAAGTTGCAACTCTGTTGCTTTAACTTTATCATTACCTTGCCTAGAAGTCATTGTTGTAATAAGCTGTCACTGGCTTTTTGACGGAGAACAGTCTGAATCATGTGGTATCAGTGGTGGGTTTTCCTTTTGTATCCCGCATTTATTCTAGTAGATTAACATAAAAATCAAAGGGCCTTGGTTTATCGAAGTCACGATTCGTTTAGGACGACAACAAATACAATTAGAAATGGCGCGAATCTAAGTTAGTCCGTACTATGACATCACAACAAAGACAAACTAAAATACAGATTTTAACTGTAGGTCTAAGTTGCTTTTAGTAAATCTGCGTGTTTCTAACGGAGGAATCATGACATCTTGATAAGAAAAGCCAGGAAAAACCCAAATATGCCAAAATATGTCAGTTCAATATATTATGCCTGTTCAATTCCAAATATGACAAATTCGCGGAATCTGGCATCAACAATGCCAACATGGCAACCCTGCATACAGGTGACGGTGTTGTAGCACACGCTCAGCATTTTCTGGCGCCAGGCTGCAGCGACATGTCTCTGTGTTTGCTACATCGACGCTGCAGTCAACCTCCACTGTAGAGAGGTCACATTTGAAGTTTTACTCTGGTCAGAGGACATGCATGATCCTTTCGAACGAGTAAATGGTTTAGACAAAATAAGGCGTTTGCAGGAGTGGGTATCACGTGAGGATTTTGTTCTCGTCGCTTCGCTATTGAGAGAATGCGTGCGCAGCTAGAACCGTAGTATGTGTAACTGTTAGATGTCACACGTTACTGTTTCTGCATGAGTGGCGCTCTTTTAGCTAAGCTTACACTGTTAGGACGCTTTATGTTCTCGGTGAGACACAAATTAAATGGTACATATTCAACAGCAAAAATGAATAATAAAAAGTTATGCATTTGTATTTGGTACTGAAAAGTGTAAGCGGCAATCACAACCGTTACATGCACGAATTGCCACTGATCTGGTCGAGACTCTACACTCAGGAATGAGGCAGGAAGGAAATAAATCAGACTGCCACAGTTCAGTCGGAATTTGAAACGTTTCGCTGTCTGCAGAAGATGGGGACAGAGCACTATTAGTGATGCCCAGAGTGCTGTCAGTAACTAAAATTATTGTTCGTTCACTCTTAACAAGATTAAAAGTGACAGTCAAGAAGGCTGACTTCACTGGACCTGGTTTTAATATGGCGCGGTCCCTTTTAGAAGAACAGCTAGCCACCTGTCGAAAGCATCGCACGAAGCACAAACTCCGTAGCTCCCGTGATGCCCCCAGGGATCTACGGAACAATTGCACTCCTAAACTAAACGACACAGTAATAAACGAAGCCATGACCTTCAATACGAGCGAAACAGTCTGATCATATCACCAGGGATCCCCCCCCCACCTCCCCCGTCCCATCTCACCCGTTGTCTGGCATGTTATGTTGAGGCTAAGAGCTAAGTTGCAATGTCTGCGCAGTTCGATCCAACACATCCCACTTTTGCACTTACTTGGCAGCCTTCTAGGACATGTTTACTAGAGGGCAGTGAGTCTATCCACAAGGTTTTCAAAGTTTTATCATATAATCTCACACACTCGGCGAGACAATATTTCGTCTGAGGAATAACAAAGTCCTCATTGTCTGACCACTTATCTAGATTTCTTCTTGAAATGCCTGCATTCATCAGAGAAAATATTCTCTCAGCCCTACTACTGGCAAGACAAAGAATAAACTGTACAATATTACAGACGTCTGGAAAACGTGGATGTTTTAAACCCATTGCGGAATAATGTGATAACGCACAATTACTGTCTTCCATCCATCCTTTTATGAAAACCAAAATAAAACTCAAAATTCGCCATGTTCAACCAACTGCAAGCAGTGTCGGATATAACTCTGGTCTGATTTCTTTGTGTCAATTATATAGGCTAAGAAATGTGAATTGTACCAAAACTAGTGGTTCTGAGCGGCACTCTAGCAACTAGTGAGGGCTGTTGGGGAGGGAGGCCGGCATACACTAAACACAACCATAGACACATGTAGACATACATGTACAATTTTAAATGTATATAACGTACACGTCTGCACGCCTACGTGGGAATGCAAGTAAAATTGTCTGCACACACACACACACACATATATATATATATTTGTATATACACACATACACTCAATGCAGCTGCCGTGGTGTAACGTCCAGACCCTACCCAGTGGATCGGAAGCCCATGCGTTCAGATCCTGATGGAGCCGGATATTTTTTTTTATGACCCTAGCTCTCAAGTGGACCCAGCCTTAAATGGACACTCGTTTGTATACGATATACCCCATAGTTTGTCACCTTTCATATTATCGACACATTGGTTACTAGTTTAGCTCTTTGATTTGTATATGTGACACTTTCTCAATTTCCACTTCTATGAGGGGATAGTTGTAGGTTGCTTCACACAATTTAATTCCTTCTCTTTTTATTTTTCGTACCTTCCTTAATTCCTGTTTCTCACCTCACCGTCTCTACCTCATCATATCTTTAGATACTTACACATTTTTACATGCCGTTGATCTGTGCAGATATTTTCTAGATAATTTTTTTAGTGTGGCGGCATGAGTTTTGAAACTGACTATAGTTTGTATTCAGTAGTTGGACATGGCGGTCGTCAACCAGATGATTGAGCTTTCCATTTCTACCGTCACGAACTGTGCACGTTCAGAATTTTCACTAGCTCTTTCTTTAGCTCACCCACTAGCTCTTTCTTTAGCTCACTTACTAGCTGTTTCTAAACTCACCGACTAGCTCTTTCTTTGGCTCACTAGCTGTTTCTAAAACTCACCGACTAGCTCTTTCTTTGGCTCACTTACTAGCTGTTTCTAAAACTCACCGACTAGCTCTTTCTTTAGCTCACCCCTAGCTCTCTCTTTAGCTCACTCACTAACTCTTTTACCCACTAGTTTTTTCTTTAGCTCACCCACTAGCTCTTTCTTTAGCTCACCCACTAGCTCTTTCTTTAGCTCACTTACTAGCTGTTTCTAAAACTCACCTACTAGCTCTTTCTTTAGCTCACTTACTAGCTGTTTCTAAAACTCACCGACTAGCTCTTTCTTTAGCTCACCCACTAGCTCTTTTACCCACTAGTTTTTTTCTTTAGCTCACCCACTAGCTCTTTCTTTAGCTCACCCACTATCTCTTTCTTTAGCTCACTAAACCCAGTGTAAGACTAATTATTTTTTATGGTCATTTGTAAGGATATATGTTAATACATTTGCATAATTTAAGTGTGAAAAAAATCACAGTTGTCATGGCAACAGCCGCCATCTTGGGATAGGAGAAACTTGTACTTAGAATCCTAAATATTCAAAAACAAACATAAGTATTTAAATATAGGTGATGGATTCATAAACTGTAATCATTTCAACATATATGTTTGTTGAAGAAAGATTTTTAAAATTTAGCATCATATGATACCAATCAATTAAAAAAAAAAAAACTTTCTACAATTCATTTTAAACCTGTCCCTATAATATTGTAGAAGTAGTTTCCACACTAAATGTCATGTTTCTAGTCCATACATTAGCTAAGATTTTAGGATTTTACACACACAACAAACAAACAAAAAGTTGTGAGAAAACCAAGTTTCAAACTTTTTTTTTTTCCTCTACAAAGGGAATGGGGTGGTGTCTTTAGTATTTATTTTTTAACGCCAAATTGTTTACAAGTGACATACATTTTGTGTGTAATCTACACTACGAATGCCGAACTTTACAAAAACGAACACATTGAAAAAGTGATATTTGTGTCATAAATTGGAAAAAACATTCCGTGTATTGGCCCCTTAAAGTGAAGCAGACTTTCAGAAATGTGACTTGTGGTAATATCTCTGTCGCACAAGATAGATATACGATATTCTTGGTTCACAATATAAACATTCAGTAGCAAATGATTATACAAGAACTAAACACTTTCCATACCGTGCAACTCGTAATGCGTTGACTGAATGCCCACAGACTGGACATTTACGACTCTCTTATATCACACATAGCTGTTGTACCCAACAATTACCTCATTGCTTTAGATATGTTTGTTTGACGCTTGTCCCATGGTGTTAATACTACTTGGACATAACTATTGGAAACATTAGACTAGGACCTGTCAGAAGAGAATGAGTTAAAAGTCATCCTATGCTGTTACAAAACAGGTTAAAAATCATCATCACCGTGTGCCATACCGGTAGCCGTAGGCTATCAAATTTCGCCATGTCTCACGAGCACCAGAACCACGCATCAGGCGTATGTTCTTGTGTGGTCCCATCCAAGTGATCAGATCAAAGTCTCTATCTCTTTACCTTCCTCTTCTTCTCTGTGCATCGATCTTACCAGTTGTTGCCAAGTTCTGGAGTCTTTTTAATTTCATAACATGCCTCAACATCGACTGTCTGTATCTAATCGAAGACTTTCTTCTTAAAATATATATATAGGTGAAATACTCACGTTTTGGGTAATTTTTGTATCTGTATCTGAAATGTTTCTGTAATCAGGGCAGCACAGCGGAATTCCAACTATCCGGAAGTATCAGGTCAAACTGTCCCCCCAGCACGGCCAAACTTTCCCGGTACACACCACACATCAACAAACAAACAAACAACCGTGAACTCTGATCTGCCCATCGGGCGACGCCGTCGCGGCAGGCACGGCGTAAGAACCGGCACACGGCGAGCCACATCCGCGTGACCAAAACTGTTGAAGATTGTCAAACAGCTATTGGCTTTTCCGGCACCACGTGTTATTTTAAAGGCGTATTCGTTTCCGCCGAGGGCCAGGGTGCTGGGAGTAGAGTGTGAGCCTTCTCGGATCGACCACTTTGCGACGCACGTTTGGCCTTGAACTTATAGATAATTATCATTTGAGCAGTGGCGTATTCTGTCTTTAAACTGTGGAGGAATTTCCATAAAATGTGTCCAACAGTACATCACAGAAGAGGAAATCTACCTGGGTATATACAGAGACAATGTACCTACAGGGAATTTATTACAGGGGGAAACGAGACAGATTGTGTGATGAAATCTGACTCAATAACCACAGTGGGACATAACTAACTGTGAGATTCCCCACTCGAGGAGGGGGAGAAGCCTCCTCCTCTTCTCCTCCTCCTCCTCCTCCTCTCCCTCCTCCTCCTACCTCCTCCTCCTTCCTCCTCCTCCTTCCTCCTCCTCTCTCCTTCCTCCCTCCCTATCTCCCTCCCCTCCTCCTCCTTCCTCCTCCTCCTCCTCCTCCTCCTTCCTCCTCCTCCTCCTCCTCCTCCTCCTACCTCCTCCTCCTCCTACCCTCCTCACTCCTCCTCCTCCTTCTCTCCTCCTCCTCCTCCTCCTCCTCCTCCTCCTCCTCCTCCTCTCATCCTCCTCCTCCTCCTCCTCCTCCTCCTCCTCCTTTTTTTACCTCCTCCTCCTCTTCCTCCTCCTCCTCCTCCTTCCTCCTCCTCCTACCTCTCTTTCTTCCCCTCCCCTCCTCCTTCTCCTTCCTTCCTCCTCCTCCTCTTCCCATCCTCCTCCTCCTCCTCCTCCTCTCCTCCTCCTTCCTCCTCCTCCTTCTCCTCCTTCCCCTCTTTCCGCCCTCCTCCTCTCCTCTCCTCCTCCTCCTTCCCTCCTTTCCTCCTCCTCCTCCTCCTCCTCCTCCTCCTTCCTCTCCTCCTCCTCCTCCTTCCTCCTTTCTCCTCCTCCTTTTTCCTCCTCTCCTCTTCCTTCTTCCTCCTCCTTCTTTCCTCTTCCGTCCTCCTCTTCATCTTTCGCCTCCTCCTCTCTCCCCTCCTCTTCCTCCTCCCTTCTTCTTCTCCTCCTCTTCTCCTCCTCCTCCTCCTCCTCCTATCTTCTCCCTCTCCTTCCTCCTTCCTCCTCCTTCTTCCTTTCTTCCTTCTCTCATCCTCCTCCTCCTCCTCTTCCTCCTTCTTCTTCTTCTTCCTTCCGCCTCCCCCTTCCTCCTTCTTCCTCCCTCCTTTTCTCTCCTGCCTTTCATCCTCCTTTTCCTTCTTCTCCTCTTCCCCTCCTCCTCCTCCTTCAGAAGCTCCTCCTCCTCCTCCCCTCATCCGCCTCCTCCCCCCCTCTTCTCATCCTTCTTCCCTCCTCCTTCCTCCTCTTTCTACCTCATCCTTTCTCCTCTCTCCTCATCCCCTCTCCTCCCTCCTTCTCCTCTTTCTTCCTCTCTTCTCCCTTCTCCTCCTCGTTCTTCTTCTTCCTCCTCACCCCCTTTCTTCCTCCTCCTCCTTCTTCCTTCTGCCCCCTCTCCTTCTTCCTTCCTTCCTCTTCTTTCTCCTCCTTCCCTGCCTTTCTCTTCCTCCTCCTCTTCCTCCTTCTTCTCTTCTTCTTCCTCCCCTCCTCCCCTCCTTCCTCCTCTCTACTCACTCCTCTCTTCCTTCTCCATCCTCCTTCTCCCTT
Organism: Candidula unifasciata; assembly: GCA_905116865.2. NCBI lineage: Eukaryota > Metazoa > Mollusca > Gastropoda > Stylommatophora > Geomitridae > Candidula > Candidula unifasciata. The sequence goes on from CAJHNH020000500.1 coordinate 36,529, forward strand.
CCTCCCTTCCTCCTCCTTCTTCTTCTCTTCTTCTTCCTTCTCTCCTTCTCCTCCTATATCCTCCTTTTCCTCTTCCCTCTTCCTCCCCTCCTCCTCTCCTCCTCCTCTCTTTTTCCTTCTTCCCTCCTTTTCCCCTCGTCCTCCTACCCCTCCTCTTTCTCCGTCTTCCCTCCCCCCCTTTTCTCTTCTTCCTCATCTCCTCCTCCCCTTCCTCCTTCCTCCGTCTCTCTCTTCCTCCTCTTTCTCCTCTCCTCTTCTCCTCCCCTCCTTCTCCTTTTCCTTTTCCTTCCTCTTTCTCCTCCTCCTTCTCCTTTTCCTCCTCCCTTTTCATCTCCTCCTTTCCTCCTTTGCTTTTGCTCTTCTCCTCCTTCCTCCTCCTTTTCTCCCTCCTTTTCCTGTTCCTTCCTCCCTTTCTCCTCCTTTCTCATCTTCCTCCCTTTCCTCCTTCCTCATCTTCCCTCCTCCTCTTTCCCTCTTTATCCTCTCACCTTTTCTCTCCTCCTCCTCCTTCTTCCTCCTTCTCCTCCCTTCTCCTCTCCTCCTCCTCCTCCTCTATCTTTCCTCCTTTTCCTCTTCCTTCCTCCTCCTCTCTCCTCTCTCCTCCTCCTTCCTTCTCCTCCTCTTTCTTCTCTCCTCTCTTTCTCCTCCTCTTTCCCTTTTCCTTCCTCCTTATCCTCCTCCTCCCTCTTTCTTTCCCTTTTATCTCCTCCTCCTCCTCCTTCCCCCCCTCCTACCTCCTCCTCCTCCTCCTCTCTCTCTTCCTCCTCATCCTCTTCTTTCTCCTCTTTCCTCCTCTTTCCTCACCGTTCCTCTTCCTTTTTCCTTTTTCTTCCTCCCCATTTCTCCTCCTTCTTTTTTTCCTCCTCTCCTACTCCCTCTCCTCCTCCCCTCCTCCTCCTTCCTCCTCTTCCTCTTCCTTTTTCCTCTTTCTCTCCTCCTTTTTCCTGTTTCCTTTCCCCCTCCTTCCTCCTCCCCTCCCCCTTTCCATCCCTACTCCTCCTCTCCTCCTCCTCCTTCTTCTCCTCCCCTTTCCTCCTCTCTTCTCCCCTTTTCCTCCTCCTCCTCTTCTCTTTCCCTTTTCCTCCTCTTTCTTTTTTTTCTTCTTTTTTCTCCTTTTTTTCCTCCATCTATTCTCTTTTTCTCTTCTTCTTCTATTTCTTCCTTCTTTTTCTTCTTCTTATCTCTTCTCTTTCTTTCCCTCTCTTTTCTTTCCTTTTTCCCTCTTCTACCTTTCTTCTCTTCTCTTATTCTCCTTTCCTCCCTTTCTCCTCCTTCTTCTTTTCTTTTCTTCATCTGTTTTCCTCTCTTTACCCCTTTCCTCCTTCCCTTCTCCTCTTTCTTTCTCTTTCCTCCTCTCCTTCTCTTCTCCTTCCTTCTCTCTATTTTCCTACCTTATTTTCCTCTTCCTTTTCTACCCTTCTTTCTTCCCCTTTCTCTTCCTCCTTTTTCTCCTCCTCTTTTCCTTCCTCCTCCTCTTCCTATTTCCTCTTCTTCTTTTCTCTTTCCCGTTTCTCTCCCCCTCTTTTTTCCTTCTCTTTCCTTTTCTCTTTCCTTCCCTTCCCTGTTTGTTTTCTCCCTCTTTCCTGCTTCTTCTCCTTTCTCATTCCTTTCCTTCTCCTCTTTTTCTCTTTTTTCCCCTCCTTCTTCTCCTTTTCTTTTTCCTCATTTCTTTTTCCTTTTCTTCCATCCTCTTTCTTTTTTTCCTTCTCCCTTTCTTGTTTTTTCTTCCTTTCTTCTTTCCCTCCTCTCTTTCCTCCTTTCCTCCCCCCACCTTTTCTTCTTTCCTTCCCTTTACCTTTTCTTTTTCTTGCTCTCTCTTCTTATTCTCCTTTTCTCTTCTTTTCCCTCTCTTCCCTTCACTTAAAGAAAGCCTTTTACGCCTAAAATATGGACATTTCTTTAAAAACGAACGTCTTGATTCTCCACTAAAGATAAGGTCTTTGTTAAAATTTAAACATACATTGTATTTCCAGAAATAATGTTTAACCCTTTCAGCAAACGACTTAGGAAGTTGAAAGTAAAAACACACATAAAGTTATTAAAAACAAACAGTTGAAACGTTAACAAAAAAACAAAAAACAAACAAAAAACAAAAAAAAAAAAAAAAACAGATCAAGAAGAAATTAAGTGCATTTCTTTATTTTATGTTCTGTGATTTTATCCCACAAACTTGAACACTCTCAAATTTGAAACAGTTTCGTAAAAATATCACCCAGATAAAGTCTTCATTACTTTATGGACTGTCGCTCATTGTCCTAAGTGTAGAATGTAGGTTATTCGAGAACTGATTTTTTATGGTATTTCTTCTACCAAGAAGGATTCCTCTATCCATAATGCATCATCTAGCCATTTATGCATCCATAGCTATATTGATCCATCCATCTATTCATTGATGGTCTCTTCATTATGTACAAAATCCTTTAAAAGACTGGTCTTCAGACTTTTTCAGGTCGCGTTCCCCTTTATATGGCAAGAGCTCCAAACCTCCCTTTTAGAATATGGAAAGACTATCAGCGACCCCCTTCCAACCCCTTAAGTATATTACAAGACTCCCACACCACCCCCACCCACCCCCCTCTTTCAATATACGACAAGAACTCCATCCACCCCCTCCATCCCTTCTGGTACCCAACATTTAAAAAATGTCACTAAAAAGAAAATACCGCAACAAAACAAATAGAAACCATTGAGACATGTTTTGATCCGAATGTATTCTTAATTTATAAATTAATGCACGTATTTTTATATTATTAGATTTTTAACGGTAAATGTAGAAACTACTCATGAAAACAAATATGTGGTTGTTGTTGTTGTGTTTAATAACTAGTTTTAAACATGTTTATTTATAGTATGATCCACTACAACCAAACCTCCCCACGGTACACACTAGCTCCCTCTTGTTGGTCGGCTTCCAGTCACCCGACCTTCACACACTGCTGTGAAAAAGGGGGGGGGGGGAGGGGGTGTTCGGCAATCTGTTCATATCTCGTATTGTATATTTGAGCAAGCTTACAAAAACATTCACAAACTGGGTCTAACCCACAAACCCTCCAGAGAGTGCTGCAACTTATGTCACAGGCATTACCTTGTTTTTTTGGGAAGAAATACGTAAATCCAAGACAAGGCAGACCCCCGAGACAGCAGACCTGTCTAAAATGACTGTGACCTGGTTCGGCTGTGGAGATTATCGTGGATTTCACCTTATTTATAATTAACCTAAAACAAAATGTCAGAATAACAGATTGTTATGAGTACACATGCACTCACCTTCTAGTTTTCTTGACACTTTACTGCAGCCACTAGGAGGAGCGCCGCCAGTTTGGAGACAACTGCTTTTATAAATCCATACAATCTACACATAAATCGATGCAATCATCACTTGATTCACCATTTCATACGTACGTACTTGCCATATATACATACATACATACATACATACATACATACATACATACATACATACATACATACATACATACATACATACATACATACATACATACATACATACATACATACATACATACATACATACATACATACATACATACATACATACATACATACATACATACATACATACATACATACATACATACATACATACATACATACATACATACATACATACATACATACATACATACATACATACATACATACATACATACATACATACATACATACATACATACATACATACATACATACATACATACATACATACATACATACATACATACATACATACATACATACATACATACATACATACATACATACATACATACATACATACATACATACATACATCCATCCATCCATCCATCCATCATCCATCCATCCATCCATCCATCAGACAGACAGACAGACAGACAGACAGACAGACAGACAGACAGACAGACAGACAGACAGACAGACAGACAGACAGACAGACAGACAGACAGACATTTTTTTACCCCTTCCCTCCTTTTTTCAACCACTCAATCCCCTAGTTTCCACCATTTCCCTGGCTTAAAGGTCAAAAGATTCAATCAAAAGACACGGCGTCCTCACAAAGGATCAATTGTTGTCAAGTAGACAGATCTTTAAGGTAAAAAGATGAATGAAGCTCCACAATAGTGGAAAGTACGCCCTACAGAGATGCTGGTGTGTGCAGTGTACTGACCTGGATGAAATGGTGAGGAGGTTGATGAGAACAAGAGGCGGACCCTGACAACCGAAGAGCTTGACGGCTCCTCTGCGGACACGTCCTTGTGTGCTCAGAGACCCCGTTCAACATACACATTAGATTCTCGGTATTAGTGCCAGTCTTATATTGACAGACAAGATTTTTCGTACATGTGTGTGCTCTTCTCATTGTTGGAATATCCATGATTACTCACTCCTAATGGCAACAGGAAGCACTGCTCCCAAAATATCCCCCGATCGTCCCATCTGCTCAAGGGTATTACGACTGAGGCGTGAGCCACAGTAATGACATCTGCTATTGGGGCACTTGTCCTCAACACAGTGCCAGTTCATTACTGTTCCCAGCGTCACCAGTCGCTCTTCCACATGAAGGTTACGGATATAATGTCTAGCCCAGGGATTCTCAAACGTTTTTCGCCGCAGCACCCTTGTCTGGTTAAAAATATTTCACGGCACGGTTTCCTTAAAGCGGTTTTAATACTTAAGAAAAGAAGAAGAAGGAAAAAAAGAGGTAGACTTGTCAACTGAATTCGCCTTACAGTCATCGTTCGTTCAACCGTTCGTTTGATGTAATTTATGTTCTCGCTAACAATAACTTTAAATTTTGATTTGGGTAAATTAACCCCAAAAATAACGAAAAATTGCATGATCTCTCTCTCTCTCTCTCTGTCTCACTCTCTATCTATATCTCTCTCTCTCTCTCTCTCTCTCTCATACACACACATACAAATAGCAACAAAATAACACCTACACCTTTGAGTGTTAGTAGTGACGTGATCAGGCTAACAGCTACTACTGTACAGACCATATTTTTCACCTTAAAATTTCACTCAAAAGTTAACCACAAATTTACTTTTTGGCTGCAACAACTAATGCAGGTGGAGGATTGATGGCACCTCGAGATAAATACAAGGACAATTCTTAGTACGTTTTGGTCGGCGTTTTATGTAATACGATACAGATCTTAGTATGAAACCAAAAACAAAACAATAAACTCTTTTCGACGGTCTCAAGAAAGGTTATATCAATTTTAACTTGAAAGTATCTGCATGCCTTCTTAAATCATTTCAAATTTTCTAGACGTATCTTTGATGATTGCCGCAGCACACCTAACAAACGCTCGCAGCACTCCTTGGGGTGACAGCATGCAGTTTGAAAACCGCTGGTCAAGTCACTCTAGAGAAGATTTCCATAAAACTATTGAGAACCGCTACATTTATCTAATTGGCGGCAGATCGCATATGGAGCTTAACGTCAAAATACAGCTTTACCTAACATTCTCTTGAGTTACCGACCTTGTTTCTCACAGGTTGCATGGCTAATACACATTTCCTGTGTTCATACATGTGTCAGAGCTTCAACAGACCAGACAGACCTGGGTATTTGTCTCAGAGATACCACAGTTAAGTGATTATGTGTATTTTTATTCGTACTGTAACATTGTGTATTGTAATGTACTGATGAAGGCTTTCAGGCCGCAACGTTTACTTGTCGTTTCTGATTTGAAACTAACTAACTGTACTTTTCGACTGGTCTAATATCTATTTGTGCAGTTAGAGCAGAGCTGGCCAGTCTGTGAAATTGTCTTTCTAGGTCTATCTGTCTCTTTCATTATTGATCTTTCTGTGTGCTTGTCAGAACCTGTGTGTAGAGAGACGGACGGTAGATAAGTTAACGACCCTTTTTACGTCAGTAACTTGTTAGGCATATGATGCCAGATAAATGTTTATTTACCAGCTGCCACTCAATGGATGGTCTGTGAACAGTGTAAAGGAGTTAACAAGGTGACGATTATACAGCCTTGAGGAGTTAACGGACAAAGTTCACACCTAGTCAAGTAGTCAACCATGGCAAAAAATCTGCTGAACGCAAGGAGTTAACATGGCAAAGATAAGCTAGACCCGAGTTAGCGAGGATGACACCTGATAAGAGTTCACTAGACGAAGACTTGCGATGCAGACAGAGACAAGGTATGTTTTCTAGGAGAACCTAATTATGAATACTCTCTCTCTCACGCTTTCTCTCCCCCATATCACGATTCTCTTTCTCCTCCTGATTCCCTCATCCACTCTCTCTCTCTCTCTCTCTCTCTCTCTCTCTCTCTCTCTCTGTCTCTCCATCTTTTCATGTCTTACTTTCTATCGTCTTTTTTACTTATAATCATCCTTGTCACTCCTCTCTTCCAACCCTTCCACCCCCGAACCTCTCCCCCTCTTTGCCTCTTACTCTCCTCTCTCTTCCCTCTCTCACTCCCATCCCCTCTTTATTTATTTCACAATCTCTCTCTCACTCTCACCTCTTCATCTCCCTTATCTCTATTTTATCTCTCTCCCCTCTGTTTCCCATCACACTCCCCCCTCAAATTCACTTCATCAACTGGAGCTGATTGATAAGATCGAATCACACCGTCTGCCATTACTTTCTCAGGACATTTAATGGTGCCAATTTTATCCAAGGAAAAACCCCCATTATGCTTACCTATTAAGTAGGCGGGCCACCATCAAGAAAACATAGGGAGCTTTCACTCTCTCTGAATTATCTCCTTGTTTTCCTGTCTTTTATTTTTATTTCTCTCATTCTCCCCCAACTCTGGCTCTCACTCTCTTTCTCTCTCTTATACTCCCTGTCTCTTATTATTTTCTTCTTCTCCCTTTGACTCTCTATCTTACTGTCTTACACTTTCACTATTCATTCTCCCATCTTTCTCACACTTAGTCATACCTCACACTCTCTGTCCTACCTTTCTCAAACTCCCCATCTGTCTTATATTTAATTCTGTCTCATCTCTCACTTTCTATCCCTCTCTCTCTCACTCTTTCTCTTTTCTCTCTCTGTCCCCTCTTTTTCTCTCGTAGCTCTTTGCCACTCCCCATGCTCTCTATCAAAGAGCATGTCTGCGACAAACCACGTCACCTTGAACATGCGTAGGAAACTAATCCAGGAAACACCTGAGCCCTACAGCCTGATAGCATCAGGCTCCACCAGCCCCTGACAGATAGCCCCTGGGCCAAGCTTATCGTCTTCAAGATGCCCCAACAACCCTGGATACACCCTAGAGATAGGTCAGGCCATATCTGCTACAACCATTACTGTTGCGTATGTAACATGTGGCTCTCTTGCCTCATCTGTGTTCACTTGTAATTGCTGCTTGAGGTAATAAAGAAGAAAAGATTAATAATAATTAAAACAATAATCATAATATTACTTAAAATGATAATAATAATAATCGTATTCTGGTGTCTGTTTCGGTGACCTATTGTGTGGGGAAAAAAAAGAATAAACCCACGGACTCCCAAACTTGTATGTCTAAGGAGTCAAATAACTGGAAGCTTTTTTCGAAGTCGGATTGCATCTTACTGAGAGGCAAGGAACCATTAATCTGCATACAGACAATCAACATCTGTAAAACTGAAGCGAGCGCAAAACTCAAATTCTTGAATAGGACCAAAGACTCGAAGNCGGCAGTATGTCCACCAATTCCTGTCTATCTGTGCAACACTTTCGACGTCGTGGATGGAATCTGGTCCAACACATATAGCCTCTCTCATCAACATATTTACCAGGCTTTCTCTTAGACGTTGTCATGATTTCTACAATCAATTTATTGTTGCTCTCATAAACTAAACCCATCAGTTTTATGTCTTCTCGCCCCGCTACAGTAGTTATGTCTGACTCTTGTATTGATTTCTTCTCTTCGATCATTCACAGACTCGGATTTGTGATCCTTCGACTGAATCCAACATTTGTGAATTAAAAGAGCTACAGTTATTTGAAATCTTTTTCGTGGAAATAAAATAAAAACACTGAGCAATTTTGAAATTTTTAAAAGGGAAATCAGTTAGCTGGGGAAAAAACACTAAAAATAAAGAAAGAAAAAAGAAAAAAAGAAAAAAAAAAGAAAAAAAAGAAAGAAAGAAAAAAACAGAAAAAAACAAAAAAAAGACAGAAAAAAAGAAAAGGATACGTTTCTTGTGAAAAAGTAGGTCTATCTTGTTTTTGACTTCATATATATAATATGCATATTATTACATGAATATAACATGCTTCATTGATGAAATACAACTGCTGTGTGAAAGATGGAAGTTTGGAAGGGCCGAATGTAAGACAGGCCGGCGTGCCTAATTTGTAACCCTTTGAAAAAAAAGTTTGTTCTATCTATCTATCTATCTATCTATCTATCTATCTATCTATCTAACTATCTATCTATCTATCTATCTATCTATCTATCTATCTATCTATCTATCTATCTATCTATCTATCTATCTATCTATCTATCTATCTATCTATCTATCTATCTATCTATCTATCTATCTATCTATCTATCTATCTATCTATCTATCTATCTATCTATCTATCTATCTATCTATCTATCTATCTATCTATCTATCTATCTATCTATCTATCTATCTATCTATCTATCTATCTATCTATCTATCTATCTATCTATCTATCTATCTATCTATCTATCTATCTATCTATCTATCTATCTATCTATCTATCTATCTATCTATCTATCTATCTATCTATCTATCTATCTATCTATCTATCTATCTATCTATCTATCTATCTATCTATCTATCTATCTATCTATCTATCTATCTATCTATCTATCTATCTATCTATCTATCTATCTATCTATCTATCTATCTATCTATCTATCTATCTATCTATCTATCTCTGTCTCTCACTGGCACACACACACACACACATATATATATATATATATATATATATATATATATATATATATATATATATATATATATATATATATGTATACATACACACACATTTAGAGGTATAGTAGTATATCTATATTAAAAAAAAAAAAATAATTTTCCGTGGTCATTACCTATAGACCCGGAAACTACAGAACCGATTGCTTTCAAATTTTCACACAACGTTGCGTTCTACTCTGCACCTGTTTGCATGTGTGAGCGTTTCACAAACCAAGAACGACGTAGCTCCAGCAACGATCAGATCATTATTTGAATAGTTGCGCCCGGATTTGTTTTTAGTTGATTGGCCACCTTGAACTATGCATGTAAAACACTGCACTTCATATTATTATAGAATTGCATTTCTACCAAACTGTTGTGTCTTTGGTAGCGTAGCTATAAGTATTACGCCTGTCACGCGGGTGACAGGTGTACGATTTTTCGTCGGGTAACATTGTTTTTTTAGCCCTTCACAAGCGGATGGCACATTGTATTCTGGTTTAGAGCCAGGCTGCGATATCTGCGCCTTTTTTTTTCCGCTCACTTTTGTAGTTTACAACTAGCCTGCGATAGCGGCGGCGAGATGCTCAATAGTCATGTCACAGGTAATCTTTCTTTTCGTTCGCCCTTGAAAGTGCGGTTGGCACGGTGTGTTGTGGTTTCGCCTGACACTATTAACTAGGACAGCTTAAAGTCTGTTTTAGTTTGGGTGGACACGGATGCCAAGGTCAATTAAAGATCGTCCTTTCAGAGGTAGAGGTGACGGCTGCGGGGTTTTTATTTCCGCTATTTGTGAGTTTGGTGTCCCTTTTTTTTTTTTTAGTCAAGGAATATTACTGTGAGTGCGATCACTGGTAAGGTGATGGATTTTTGTTTTCTGTGGCGACAGCAATAGCCATGAGCGCTAAATCCTCTGGCTACACTGACCTACAAAGACAGTAGTGACATTTTGTTGTTGTTGTAAAGGTAGTTGTAGCAGAAGTACTAGTACTCGATAGGTAATGCGGTAGCTGTTAGACTGGCCACATTTACTTCTCGGTACAGATTAATGCTACCCATTTTAGTCCGGGTTGACACGGATGCCAAGCTCAATTAAATTACTATATTTCGTCAAGCGAGGACTTTCCCATGCTTCGGAGAGGAAGATATAATTGAGGCGGGACAGGGGGGGGGGGGTTGGCTGCCTGAAAAAGGCATTCATAAGGAAATGCTTCCTGTTTATGCTGACTTATTGTGTAAAGTTCTCTCGATGCCTAATAATGCAGTTCGAAGAAAAAGTTCAGATCTGCTGACTAGAGAGATACTGCTCCTTCATGACAAAGCCAGACCAAATACGGCTCGGTTAACTCTGGGAAAACATTGGCCATCTAGGGTGGGATATTTTGGAACATCCACTTTACAGCCCCGCCTTAGCCCCTAGCAATATCCATCTTTTTGGTCCGTTGAAAACCCACCTTGGCGGGGGACTTTTCGCGAATGATGCAGAAGTTGACTGTGAAGTCAAAATATGGTTTAGAAAACAGAGCATGCAATTCTACGCAGCAGGTTTGGGAGGACTGATAAAACGATGCAAGAATGTTGTAGGAAATTATGTTGATAAATAAAGCGACAGTGGATGTGTGAAATTGATAAGTTTTTCAAAATGTTATCGTCTTTAGTTTGAAAAAAAAACTATTTATGACTAAATTATTGACATTCCCTTACATACAAGGTCCCACAATAGAGTAATGAGACTAAATCCATAAGAATCAAAATCACCAACATCTGAAGATATACCCTTTATTTTATTTAAAGTAAACCCCTTGTGCGTTATTGATACAGCAAGTGAAACGATCTAACAATCACTGGAACGATCTATGTAGTTAGTCTATTGTTATGACCCTTAAAGTCGATGTCATCAATATCGTCAAAGAAGCGATGTAACTTTTATTTTATAAATATAAAATAATCACAGGGAGACAAATCTGGGAAATAGGGTGAATGGTTGAGAACACACACTCCTTTTAGGGTGAAAAATTCTCGTACAACTAACGCCCGGTAAGCCGGTGAATTGTCATGAAGAAGATGCAAACCAGCAATCAACTTTTTTTCTTGCCCAAATCTTGCTCTTAAATTTTACGAATGGTGTCTCTATTACCAGCGAATTCATTTACCGTCATCCTCACAGTCAAGTTGCGTTAGTAATTATTTCCACTTTTGAATCGTGAATACCACCTGAAAATCTATTCTCAAGATAAACAATTATCCCCATAAACTTGTTGCATCTATTCAGCTGTCTCAGTAGCGCTTTCTGAGTTTTAAACAGAATTTAATGTCTGTTTTTTGCTCCATGCTGATTACGTAACAATACACCTCTGACTAGGTCAACAAAATGGCGGCTTGTTTGCTGTCTGCTTGTCAGGCGTCGATAAACAGTTGCCAGATCATAGATGAAGGTTGCCTTTTCGGATTCCATGCTTTGCTTCATTGATGGTCTTTTTGTCTTGGCCATAATCAAATGTCTAATTACTTTATTGTCTGACCTTGAATATGTGTCTGCTTGCTAACATACTTTTATGTTGCAACTTCATCTTACAGCTCATGCCGTGTGGCGGTGGTAGCCATGTCTACCCACAACCTTCTATCCCGTGTAATTTCAGCCAGTTCTTAAACAGAATCTATTCAGGGCTATTTAGTCAAACTGTCTGGCATTTTCTTGCTCGAAATACCTATGCTTCTTCCCCCCCCCCCCCCCCCCCTTACCGCACGGACTCCAAATATTTAGTCCGGAATTACGTGTTCTTCAATTAATATACGGGAGATGCTAAAAAAAAAAATGAAAGGGACACAATTGTAATTGCTGCTAGAAATTTCATTTTTATTGATTTTCTCCCTTGGAAATATTGTTTAAAAAAAAAAATCATCCAGTGCAGTGGTGCACTTAGCAGTATTACACTTAGCAGTGATACACTTAGCAGTGGTATATCTAGCAGTGGTGCACTTAGCAGTGGTACACTTAGCAGTGGTACACTTAGCAGTGGTGCACTTAACAGTGACATATCTAACATTGGTACACTTAGCAGTGGTATATCTAGCAGTGGTACACTTAGGAGTGGTACACTTATCAGTGGTGCACTTAACAGGGGTACACTTAGCAGTGGTATATCTAGCAGTGGTGCACTTAGCAGCGGTGCAGTTAGCAGCTGTGCACTTGACAGCGGTGCAGTTAGCATTGGTACACTTAGCAGTGGTATACCTTGCAGTGGTACACTTAGCCTGGCAACTTAAACGGTTGTTAAAAGATATGTACGTCCTCTCAGTTCAAGTGGACGTGGAAAGCAACGGCAAACTACCACTTCATGCATGCTATTGAACCGAACACAGATCCCGTTAAAGAAGGATTTGCACAGAGATTTACCATAGTCCGATCCAGAAGTCGTGACAAATTTAATAATTTTTAACTCGGTAACAATTCGAATCCCCTCCCCCCCCCCCCCCCCCCCTTTTCCCATTTTCCCCTCACAATGTATTGTAACACCCTAAAATATTATCATGGGACTCGAGGGACCTGTGCCACTAAAGTCCGGCGCCTCTGCCGTTGAGGCACGCACTGGACTGGTGTGGCCTAATAATACTTTCCTTAGAGGTTGAGTGGGTATCTTGGCTTACACCGTCGGTCTGACAGGCAGACTAGATCTTCTGATCTCGGGGTATCAAACTTTAAAGGTTTCAGTCCGGAGAGGATAACCGACGCGTATGCATCTAAAAAAAAAAAAAAATGCAAATTTCTTTTTAAATCTGCGTTATAACAACAGCTCATTTTCGTGGGTATGCATAGCCCTCCATCTCTTTTTCTGTATAGTTGTTGGTCTCTTTACGTCTTGAGTCGTCCCCGTATGGGATGCAATGTTTAGTTATTTGAAGCCCCTAAATATAGCCGGGTCCTAAATGTGTCCTAACGGCTAAACAGGGTTTCCGGGACCTCTCCAGTGGTGATTCTCATCCGCATGGTGACATTTCGCGTCACTGAGTTTAATTGCTTGTGTGATGTCCTGGTGGGGTACAAGTTACCTACCTACTCTACGTCTTGACAGTTGTAAGTGGCTGTAAGAAGTTTTTTTTTAATAATGTCCCATCTATAAAACACATCTATTTGTCATTTTGCCTTATATTTTCTTCTGTTAAAAAAAGACACAAATTCACAGCAAATAGTCAGCATGTTTACAGCAACTGGAGTAAGTGTCGTGAAGTGAGCAGCCAACCCGACACAATGGACGAGTCGCGACTGTGACTTCCCTCGCGCTCAGTCAAATTTCAAACTTAAACCCCATCCGGAAGGGTATATAGTCTCTTATATTAATATTTACCTTTATCTGGTAATATATTCATTTCAAGACCCTCTAGTTGCTTTGATAAATCTTCATTTTCAAACTTGCAACTGTAGGTTGACGATTTCTGGTAATTTATTTAGAAATTCCTGTAAACCGGTTTATTCCTTGGGCAGGAATACAGGGGACTTCTTTCCTAGAGACGCTTGTTTGGTTTTGAAAAAAACATTCTTTCACCTGATCCCAAAGCGTCTAGACGTGTATACAGTCTATGTAGAAATTGGCGCATTCAAAGTTCCATTTCTATCTTGGAAGATTTCCTAAGCTTGGGATGATACCTCCTTAGAGATCAGGCAAACAAATCACAGTCCAGCCAACAACCACCAACCCATACAATTATGGGCACCAAGCATACCCAAAAGTCCTGCCCATTGTGCCACTACCTCAACATGGCAAGAGCTTGTTTGTGAGTTCCAGGACGAGTGGAAAATTGCAGACATCTGTGTCATCAATCCAGAGAACCAGTCTTCAAGAGCTTTGTTGGGTTCCTGTGCAGTTCCTGTGTCCTCGATTGTGAGATAGTCAACTTGTACCAGATCAAATCAAGGCATAGATACCTGAGTCAACTACAGTCGAATCACCGGGGACTGAGGGGAGCATTGACCTACGAACTGGGCTAAGTGATCACTTATTCATTATCATGCTCTCTTCCCACAGCACCTTGAGATTCCTAGGATGAACTCATGTACTCTCATAGAACTGAATCTGGCTGCTTCAATGTCAGGGTTGTGACATTGTTTCCTGAGCTCCATTCACTGAATTCTTTGTTATCGATTCATTATTATATGTATATATTGTACTGATTACATGCACAAATTTTGAAGGCTGACTTGGGTGTCCCTATTTCACCATTCTAACTGTCTAGCTCTGATGTTTGTGTGAGTAATAAGTATTATCTGTGTTAACATGGCTATGATAGTATACTATCATAACCTGGAGGCTATCTTTTTATAGTAGTGGGGGTGTCCAGCCAAGTGTGCCAATGAATATTATATATTTTGTTGTGCCAAAAATCAGGCACGCGACAGGAGCGATATGTGACAGTAAGAGGAACTGCTTGCGTTTCATAAGCGTTTCACTCCTAGGTGGTTATCTCCAGCATTATACTCTCGCGCGTTACACGAACACATTTCTTTAATTATAAGCGGGATAAGCTATCAACATGATCACCGCGCATCGCTGTATAGGTGAACTGATTTCGAATAATCTCCAGCGTTGTTCAGTTACTGTATATACATTTCATTAGAGGTACACAAATTATTAGTCGAACAAAGAGCTAAGAAATTCGCCGCTCTATGCAAATAGCAGCACCTGTGCAGTTATTAATTATAAAAACAAAATGCGTGGCAAATCTCAGACCACAAGCAGAAATTTATGTTGATACCCACAGGACACGACTTTTGAAAGACACTGAAAAAAAAGCCACTAAAAAGGTAAAGTCGGGAGACGTGAACCAGCGTCATTGCACTAGGTTATAAGCCATAAATGCTTTGCCACCAGTACTGACAGCTGATAAGAAACTGTCCGTCTGTGTGGCCGTCCGCATGCAAATCCGTAGCTACAGCGATGTTCCTCAATTTAATCCACAGTGTTAACGCTGCTACCCATTACCTAGAGGCTGGAAGAACCATGGGAACCGCCCGGTTTTAAACACCGGTCATGGGCTGCGCTGCATTTGAAAGCAAGTCTCCTATCGATTGCGCTAGCGCAGCCCCCTGGAAACCACCATAACACATAAAAGTATCATTTCTCGTAAGATGAAATACTTTAGCCGTATTAAACGACACAATGCTTTCAGAGGAACAAAACAGTAATGAACTGTGCTGTTCCTGGGATCAGGTACAGGAGTCGGCATGAGGTAGACACAGAAAATCAAGGACACCCTGTCCATGAACGTCCACGTTGACAAGGGACCTAGTAACTTTCCGTCATGTGATGAGAGCGACGTTCTGCAATGAACCCGTTACATGATGATGTCTCTGGAGCATGGCCTGTTACGGATACTCCTTTTATATTCCAAACACAATGTGTTTAATAGCTTGCGCAATATAAATTCAGATCTTCCTATTCTAATCTTCCCCATAATTTAAGCTAAACATTTAATAAACACTTTTTTTTTAAAATAGAGATAAGCAAATCCCCTTTTTTTCAAACTGTCCTTATTCTGTATTGTTTTATAATATTGGTGGTATAAACATCTTTTTTTTTTTTTGTTCTACTGCTTGTGACGTCAAGTGTCAGGAAGAGCAGTTTGATGTATTTTCCCGCTGGTACTGTGCCTACCTTAACATTGACCTGACTTGTGACAGTTATGATCCGCTCAAAATTTACCCAGACTTGTGACAGTTATGATCCGCTCAAAAATGACCAGACTTGTGACAGTTATGATCCGCTCAAAAATGACCAGACTTGTGAAAGTTATGATCCGCTCAAAATTTACCCAGACTTGTGACAGTTATGATCCGCTCAAAATTGGTGGCAACCCTACTCCGGAACTTCGCTATGCAGCTGACACAGTCCTCCTTTCGAACAGCGTAAACTGAGTATAAAATGTAATATTGTTTGTCCAGAAAGCACAGTGAAGATCAAAATCTGTTCTTGAATTTAAAGAAAACGAAAATAATGTCCACAGATAAAACTGGCGGTCACCCAAAACTAAACAAAAACAACAATAAGTGATGACAAAATTGAAAATGTCACAAACTTTAAATATCTAGGAACTGTAATAAACAGCAATGGAGACTGTTTGACAGAAATTAAAAGGAGGATGGCCACAGCAATGCGAAGATTGAACAGCCTAAAAAGTCTATGGTAATCTTGGTAATCTTAGTTTCAGTTTCATAGCAAACGAGTCATCCCATATTTGCTCCGCTCCTGTGCCAACGAAAAACACACAGAATGTTCGTCGCAGTCCCTTGTGGAAAGATTGACAGACTGCTGTCTCAGCATATGCACTAGCATACACACGCATTAAAAGCATACGGTAGAAATCAAAAGTGCAAACAGTTTGACATTAGAAATGCAGTTCATCATCGACGGTATCAGAAGTGGCCAACAGATCAGCAATTGCGCACGCGATCAATATTAATCACATAAGGGCACCACCAATATTGCGGCCACAGGCTACGCGCCATTTTCTGAATCTACAGTTCACAAAACCACGTTGGTAACAGTCGAAAAACATTCCAAATGAAATCCGCAGCTCACAGGGTCGCGCCATGCACTCAACTCAGTAGCTGACGAAACTGTATCCTTTCGCTCTACAAATTGATCAAAATTGCAACGGCTACCGTCTGGCATAAGCAAAAAATTTGCCCCTACACGAAACAGTAACCGCGCCTGGCGTCTATTTTGACCGGCGTCAAAAGCGGAAAATATATTTACAAGGTTTATGATTAAGCACCAGCAAGGAATTCAAAATTAGAAGTTTGAGAGCATGCATCTTCTCCGTTGCAACATACGGATGTGAGTCGTGGACTATCTCTCAGTCCTTAAGAAAGAGAATAGGGGCTTTTGAGCTGAAATGCTATAGAAAGATTCTCAGATCTTGGACGAAAAAGAGTAGAAATACTGACATCTTGAAAGATCTGAACATCAAGGAAGATTAACTAATTAACAGCATCCTGTCTCGGAAGCTGAAATATTTTGGTCATATAAAGCATCACGACGGATTGGAAAAAATTATAGCAGAAGGTACCAGGAAGGAGGAGGAGGGGCCGATCAACACGAAGATGGGCACAGGAAATAAATGACTTCCTGAATACGAAGCTGAATGAGGCAAGAGAGCTGGCGAGAGACCGAGTTTCTTTCATGCAGACGGTGATGAGAGCGACGTTCTGCAAAAGAACTGCTATATTATGATGAGACCTATATGTCCAATACCTCTGAAAATATGAAGGATAGTCATTTAGTTTTTCTTTACTGTTGGGTTCTCCACGGCTCAATAGTTTCTTGCAGACGTAGGTTCATGTCACGGGTGCTGTCATCGGGTTTTGGGGGGCAATTTGTCTTTTCAAAAGGGGATATACTAAGATCTGTATCGGAGCTTCCAGCAGAGTTCGTGCGTTGTGGCCGATCTAGGCAGTGACTAGCTGTTCTGATGGCATTGGATTTGTTGGAACAATCTACAGTGAAATCAATCATGTCGTCTTTAATCTGGTCTGCCTTCTCCGCAGTGAAGGTTGGCTCGGTGTACCAACCGCAGTTTAGGAGTTTATTACCCAGGAAGATCCTGCAAAGAACAGTATGACCAGCCCTGCTTTCAGCTGTCAAGTTCAACTGGTCCAATCGACCGCGTTTTCGGTCCCTACACTGGCCATATCCGTCGTTGCTTGTTCTGAACAAATAAATTTTGACTAACAACTGCTGTTACCTCAGACGATAGCTGGAAAGCGGTCTTGACACAGTACGCCACTTACATTGACTTTCTAGCCCTGTTTTCAGCTGTCAAGTTCAATTGGTCCAACCAGCTGTGTTTTCGGGGCTATTCCAGCCATCTTTTGTCGAAGTTTTTTTTTTTTCATGGATGGTGTCCGTTAGAGCCTCCAACTTGTAATGTGCTCTGCTAGGGGCATGTGTTGTTAAGCCACATTGCTTTCAGACGAACAGTAAGTTGTAACGACACAGCATGAACGAATATTGAGTTGCGTGCTTTTATTCGTTGAATCACAATATATCGCATGCGTACATTCTCGCGTCCTCGTGCTCGTCTTGCATGGCTGATTCTGGCCACCTGGTCAGACTTCTCACACACTACCTGAATCCATCAGCGTCGCTCGAATCATCCATCCATCGTTCACTAACCCTGGTACTTGGCATTAAGACATGTTGAAAACATTCAATCCTCCTTTTGAAATATAACACTCGTTTCACAATTCATTCATTCTTCTCAGGCGTCCACTCATGCGACCTCTCTCAGCCAGGTCCACACTTCAACTGTCTTACTCCTGTCTCTCGGTTCACGTCTTCCGTTCACATCTCATGCTTTTCTTGTGTCCCTCACTTCGCTCATCATGAGATACACGAGACCCACTTATCCCGTGTTTCTCTTGTATCACTGGTCCTCCGACCTTGTCCTCCCCATCGGGAACTCTGTGGGATTTCCCCGGGAATTCACAACATTACACTCTGCTGTTACTCCCATCTGTTGTCTACACGGCTCGGGAACTTTCCGCGCTGGAACTGGACTTATCAGCCATCTTCATACTCACAATCTTTTCCTCAAGGTCCTCGCTGGGTGGCGTTGGTTGTCATTTAATTCTACAACGTTCTGTCTTGTGCACTTTCATTCAACTTTGATAAGTTGATCCTCCATGCCATGATGTCAAAGTGTCCGGTAGCTTTCCTCTCAGCTCCCTCTGCCTCTCTTTAACTCTAGTTTTCCTACTGTCACGATCTACTCCAGTTTTCTTCTTTTCTTCGCATGACCAAAGAATGTACATTGTCTCTTTCTGATGTGGGCAATCAGTTCTCTTTGTAAGTCAGTTTCTTTCAAGACGTCTGCATTACTCCGTTTGTTTGGTTAGTGTATATTTATCATTCGTCTATAAAACCACATCTCTGCAACTACCAAATAATTGTTCACTAATCTACCAACTGTCCATGATTCCCTTCCGTATATCAAGATAGGATTTATATAGTGTTTATGAATTCTCTTTCTTGTCTCCATTGACACAGAAAGACCACATAACACATTCTTCGTTTTGTAAAATGCTGCCTTTCCTTGCGCTACCCTACTCACTGTACTCACAATCATTGATAATTTTTAAGCTTGCATTCACACTGGTCTCCGTCACTTCTGATAAACGAACAACACGCTATCAGTGAGGTCATAATATCTTACACGGTTTTATTTTTTAATTACCACTGCTGGAAAACAGTGGACAAAGATTAATTTGTTGTTGTAAATAAACAACCCTCAAGAGCATCGGTAATCAGGTATTGTTAAGATCACTTACGTACAAGAAACAGAACCGCTGCACAAACAGCCTGCATACCCCCAAGAACATAGGCAGACATATATCTCTACAACCACATAGTGTCTAATCTACGATACATACGTCTTTCTCCACCTCACCAACTTCACTGGCCACTGTCTCGATATTTGTGACAATCCGTCCAATTTGAGATCCGTTGATTCTATTAGCTCGTCCACACTTGTGTTTTCTACAGTGCGGGACTACGGTCGAGTCATTCAATTTGCGCGCTCTCTCAGCTTCAGTGATTCTACTGATGTGATTTCTGTTCCCTGGGGGAAGGTTGCGTGGAAATGATTCCTGGTTCCTCTGGGAGAGAGGAGATATTATCACGAAGAAAATAGAAAGGGAGAAACGATATCGGAAAAGATAATTACTATGAAAGTGAAGATAAAGAGTTGAGACAATACTTCAGTTTTATTCAGCTGAACCTATTCTAGACACACATCAGTTTTATTCAGCTGAATCCAGTTGAGACAATACTTCAGTTTTATTCAGCTGCATTTGTGTGTGTATGTCTTTACACCCGATATGAAAGCGAAGACCAAGAAAATTTTATCTTACTATTTAGAAACCAGACAGTATTCATTTCAAACCATTGAAACGGCACCATAGGTTACAGAAATGTTTTTAAACGAAGCATAGATTGAAAACCAAGCATCGCAGCAATTTACAGACACAGTAGAACTTAATGCTTTGTCTAGAATATACAAACATTTTAAGAAAGGTATCTGACTGGTAGGTTCCAGTGTGTATACGTCATTCACATAAATAAACAGAGGGGAACCCTTGAGGCGTTAAAATGTATACATTAATAACGTAACAGAAAATGTATTGACCGGCACTCATTAAAAAAAAAAGTAGAAAGATAAAAGAACACACTAGACAACATAAACATCAAAAGCTATAGTTACCGTGCCGGGAATCGAACCTGACACCTTCAGGCGGCATGTGCGCCTCGCTATGGAAACACTTTTACTAAGAACGTGGTCAACTAGGCACCCATAAAAAAGGTGTCTTATTGGCCTTGTCTATCGCACAGCTTGAAATCCATAATTTTGGAATATGAACAGAATTAATTTCAAACCAAATTAGTTATTCTTATCATTTAGTTTTGCACATTTTTTTTTTTTTTTTACCTTGAGACGAGACACGTAGAGACATTACTGTTAGGGATCCGATGATGAAGTGGTCAAGCTGGTTGCATTTCGAAAGTCCAGGCTTTTTTTTCAAATACTAAATAGTTTAATTTACGAATGGAATTTTTTTAGGAGATCCCTGGGCTAGGCATTCTGGGAAAAAAGACCGCGCATTTGCAGTAACATCCTGTGCTGTTAAGTCGATCCTCTCTTTAACTTATTATTATTTGTATTACCACTAATATGATAATAATTTTTAATAATGTTATCATTAGTTTTATTATTATTACTACGATTATTATTATTATTATAACTATTATTATTATTTCTATTTTAAAAGAAGGAAGTGAAGCCATATGGGTAATTCTTTGATGTACAAGAGATACGCCGGTTGTGTGAATGCGATATTACTTGCCCTGCCTACTATTTCAGATAGCTTCAATGTTCTGAAAGCAAAGTCATATCTCAGAGTAGCTACAGACAAGAAACACCTTCTGCATGAAGCCCTGGGTAGAGCTAAGGGTCGCAGACTGAAAAGAGGAAAGTCTTGGATGGCGCATGCTGAAGACACAATTGGACATGTGTGCAGGCTTGATAAATTTGAGCGAGGAGAGGAGTGGGTCAAGGTATCCGAACAAGTTTCAGACTTGTGAAGGGCTCTAATCACGATAGGTCGTGAGTGCAGGGACTGGCCAGCTTGTGCTGCAAAATCAGAAGTTCAACAAATGATTCAGGACAATTTTCGCCCAGGTGATGTTGTTATCTATACAGATAGCTTTGTGTTGAGGGGCAAATGAAGTGCATGGGGGTTCATAGCAAAGGCGAATGGACGTCTCTTAGTGCAGTAAAGACTGGCATATGACATCACAACCTCTAGTTTGAGAATGGAGGTGGAGGCAGTCTCTGCTGCCTTCTGCTGGCTTGTGAATTAGCTGTACACACATGCCGTAATTGTAACTGACTCACAGAGAATGCTGAGAAAGGTGAAGACAGGCATGCTTCGCGCAGAGTGGCAGACATCACTTAAGAGGTCCCGGGTAGTTAGCATCCTTTGGATATTTTCTGAAGGTTTATACTGTTGTGTTGGGAAATGAGCAGGCAGATAGATTGCGGGCTGGATGTTGTGAGGGCTCTTTGTGAGCCATTGAACAGTGCGGAGGCACAGAAAGATCATTGCGGTCAGGGGACAATGGCGCTGTGAGGAGTTACAAGGGAATCTGGCTAGCGCTCAAAACTGAGGGAAAAGGCGAGACGGGTATATAATTAGACAGTTACAGGTACCATCGGAATTGGAACTCTTCGCTCGCTGCTGAAGATGTGGACAGAGCGCTTATGGGGGTGTCCCGAGTGCTGTGATGTCGATTCCTAATTCAATATTTAATAATGAAGTAAAGAACACATTCTCTAGCTTGTAGCACACATTGTTAATGATGCCCGATTCCTATTTTCACTAACCAGCCAGAAAGTGATAAGTGATGTGGTACACATAGATCATGCGGCCTTTATTTTCCAGAGTCAATTTTAGGTTGGATCCAGTTTAGTTTGGCTTTTTTCTTAGATCTCAAAATAAGACTGTATATTTCTCATCACCCCCCTCCTCTTTCTCCCCCTCTTCTTCTCCTTCCCCTCCTCCCCTTCTCCTTCTTGTCCTACTCTTGCTTTTTTCTTGTTCTTATTATTGCTCTTGCCTTTTTTTTCTCGTTTTTTTTTTCCTTCTTCCTCTTTTTTTTCATTCCTTTCCACCAACTCCTCTTCTTCTTCTTCTTCTTCTTCTTCTTCTTCTTCTTCTTCTTCTTCTTCTTCTTCTTCTTCTTCTTCTTCTTCTTCTTCTTCTTCTTCTTCTTCTTCTTCTTCTTCTTCTTCTTCTTCTTCTTCTGATTATTTTTATTATTATTATTTGTTATTATTTTTATTATTATTTGAATTATTATTATAATTATTGTTATTATTTTATTTTTTCTCCCCAATGGTCAGGGAATCTGGTTAATGGTCAGGGGATCTGGTTAATGGTCAGGGGATCTGGTCAATGATCAGGGGATCTGGCCGATGGTCAGTGGTTTTGGCTGATGGTCAAGGGATCTGGCCAATGGTCAGGAGATCTGGTTAATGGTCAGGGGATCTGGCTAATGGTCAGAAGATCTGGTTAATGGTCAGGGGATCTGGCCAATGGTCAGGAGATCTGGTTAATGGTCAGGGGATCTGGTTAATGGTCAGGGGATCTGGTTATTGGTCAGGGGATCTGGTTAATGGTCAGGAGATCTGGTTAATGGTCAGGGGATCAGGCCAATGGTCAGGAGATCTGGTTAATGGTCAGGGGATCTGGTTAATGGTCAGGAGATCTGGTTAATGGTCAGGGGATCTGGCCAATGGTCAGGAGATCTGGTTAATGGTCAGGGGATCTGGCCAATGGTCAGGAGATCTGGTTAATGGTCAGGGGATCTGGCCAATGGTCAGGAGATCTGGTTAATGGTCAGGGGATCTGGCCAATGGTCAGGAGATCTGGTTAATGGTCAGGGGATCTGGCCAATGGTCATAGGATCCGGTTAATGGTCAGGGGATCTGACCGACACACACCATTCAGGTTAAGACAAGACACATATAATCTGGCGGTACTGGTGCCCTCCGCTGCCACTGAGTGCTGATGATTGGCATGATGGGCATAAAGCGTTTATGGGAATGTCCCAAGTACTATTTGTTTTATTAATAATGTATTTATTTACATATTTGTTTATATTTGTATTATATGTCTGGTTTCCTGTTAGGATAAATTATTGCATATCGATATCTAGATAAGTACAATAGTCTTCTCAGATCATAGGAAATTTATTCACAATACAAGAACTACAAAACAACAGAAGGTTGATGTGGGTGTCAATGACCCTAATTGTCCCTAGCGACCGATTTATCTGATCCGTGCGTGACCGTCACGCTTGCTGACTGCTTTTTCCCTACATCGCCGGAAGTTATCTGGCCGCCATCATGACTGAAGTCATCTTGTATCGCGACTGATGTTAAAACCTTGGTGGAGTCTCAACTAATTGTAGAAAGAAAACGAAACAGGTGGAGTTGGGAAATGAGGACAAAACGCAAAGACCAACTTTTGTAAGAGAGGTCAAAAATGCTGGAATGGATTCTATAAATTAAAATTCTTGTACAGGCTAAAAGGAAATGGGCGAAAGCATTGATAGTTGTAAGCGATGTGTTTCGGCACAAAAAGAATTATGAGGAAATTCTTGATTATGATAATAATAATGATGACAGTAATGATGATGATGAGGAGTAGGATGATAAAGAGAACGATGTAACTATTCTATTTCTTTAAAAAAATATGTAGAGACATTTGAACAACGGTCTTCTTTCTTCCTTTTTCCTTTTCTCACAGTGCATTCTATTGTTCACGCCACCAGAATCTGCAGAGAGGAGATACACATAGTTGTCTGTTTGTTGCTGGTTGCGTAGCTTGTGTGTGTATGTGATGTATTTGTGTGTATATGCTGTTTCTGTGAGTGATTCGTGTCTATGTGTGTGTGTTGTATCTGTGTGTATATGATGTGTATCTGTGAGTGACTTGTGTGTGTATGTGAGTTTCAGATTTTCATTGTATACGGGATAGGTTATCAAAATAATCACCGAGTATCGCTGCACGTGTGTGAAATAATTTACAAACAATCTCCAAGCGTGTATTAATTACTGTATTTATTCATTTTTTGTAATTAGGAGTACACAATTTGTTAGTCCAGCAAAGATCAAAGAAATGCTATACTTTACGAAAATAGCAGCGCCTCTGTAATTGTAAATTTAAAAAAACACCAGGACGTTGGAAATCTAAGGCCACAAGGAAATATTTATGTTGATCTATTTGGGAGTTTTCGAGTTATTTGTTAAAAGTGTGATTTCACCAGTGTTAAAATGTACATAACGACGCTAACTTTCATACCATTCTACAGATTCAAACATGAAGACGCCAACTTTTAAGTCATATCAATATCACCAGCAACAATAACATATCTAGCTGACAAACTGTGGAAAACCTCTTCTGTCATGAACATTTCTATACCCCACTCCTCTCTCTCTCTTGTCCCGCACCTTACGTCTTGTTAGACTGTTCCCGACAAGTTTCTACGGGGGAAACCCCACCCACTCGGACTGCCACCGGCCACGGACTAACCTCTGAACCCTTCCTAGCGCTTTTTGTCACGTCAACATATATTTAACGTCCTCTTTGTTAACTAGTCATTGTTAGGTAGTAGGGAAACAAAAGACAGAAACATCAGCGTGGACAACATTATCAACACCATTACCATCAAAACAACAAAATAACAGCGGCGGCGACTACAGAAAACGGGGGTGTGTAGACAAAAAGGAATTCTCGAAATTTCGCCATCCATTGGGTACATGAAACCGTGTCGTCTGCTTGAGTAACTCGCGCGTGTGGTGAGTGTATATAAGGACTCTTAGAAAACCAATGACGAGCCACTGGACACATATGTCCGGATTAAACAACGTTAGTTTTGTTCTAGCTTTCTGAAAGGTGCTCCCTGACAATATTATTCGTCTCAAGTTGAAGTCTTCACGCTAATTTCCAACCTTTAACAGTAGCAGGTGAGGTGTCAGCTCTTTCCCAGGTATGATTTTTGACATTATAGTACTTAAATGTTTGTTTAATTTATTTATTTTTTTTTAAATTTCAAGACAAGGATGTGGTTCCGTTGGTAAGAACGATGTGCTCTCATCCAACAGGCCCAGGTTCGAGTCGTGGAGAATGGGGTGGATTTTGATTTTCCTATCAAGAGCAAAACAAGAATCGTGACGCGTCCGTGGCGACGGCTTTAGCCATGCGGCCCCAAACCCCTGTGCCCTTGATCGCTCTAACATGTAAATAAATGTAGGCGAAACAATTGATATGGCGCCTTCAGGTTAATGCCATATAGAGCTAAGCTATATTTTATGAGCCAGTAGGCACTCTGTGGTTCGCCTTTACTTCCCATGACTTTACCTGGTATCCATTTAAGGCTAGCTTGACCCGTGTGCCAAAGTAATTTTTTTAAATAGAAGTCTGGCTCATTTCGGATTCGAACCAACGACGATCCCATCTGCAAGTAAGCGTCTAGCCGTTAGACCACACCGGCTGCCTAGTGGTAGATTCTGGCTATGAAGGCAGCTGTTTCCTGTATGTCAGATATTACTGTGTGAGTTCTTATTTACCACCAACACCACTGGGGAGCCGATGTGGCGGAGCGGCTAGACGCTCGCCGCGGATCGGAAGGTAATGGGTTCGCTCCCTGGCAGAGCAGGACTTTTTTCAAAAACGACTTTGGCTCCCAGGTTGACCCAGCCTTGAGTGGGTACAGGGTGCAGTCCCGGGAAGTAAAAGCAGCCGGCGTGATGCTGACCACATCACCCATCTTGTGCCGATTGGTTTATTAAAAAAAAGTCTAGCCCTATATGCCCTATACGTCTTAAGGTGTGGAAAAGGGTCCTGTACTCTTTTTTTTACCACCACCACTATCATCATCATCCTTCTGATAATTTCCATAAATAGTGGAAATCCGCTGGCCATCGGGCATTACTATAATCGTCCCTGTGTGTGAAGGGACTCATTCACACTGACTACCTTTATTTCCCACAACATATCCCAGCACCCGCTATAGGCAGAAGCGCCGACACAAAGACAATTTTTCGGAGGGTGGGGTGAGGGCTGCTGTATCGTCATCTTTTCTCTACTCTTGGAATGCCTCACGGCGTCAGGGTGAAAAGAGATCTCTTGAACGGGCCCTTCTGTTCGCATAGACAACACATACAGGCTAAATTGAAATTTAAAAAACAAATTATTGTAAACAATATGAAATGAAAAAACAAAAGTAAAGAAGTAACTATCCTATTTTACGCTGTAGGCCTATCAGGCATATGGGAAGAGCACCCATATTTTTACACACCAGTGGGCACTAGGTGGGTAATGTGGTCAGTATAACGTCGGCCGTCTTTACTTCCCTAGGACATACATCCTGGTACCCACTTTAGGCTGGGTCAACCGGTGACGCCCCATACCATGATAAAAATCCACGCAGCCAGCAGTGGGTTTCGATCGCGGTATGTTGGATTTACGAGACGGACTCGCAACGTCTAAGCAACGGACGCCGCAAATGTATAAACATGCATTTGGAAGGAAAAAAAAAAGAACGTCTATACACGGTTGTTGGTGAGGGGTCGGAGAAGGGAACGCTCGCCTTTATCCCTTACACATGGTTTCAGGAACCCACCAGCTACCTCCCAAAAAGTATGTTCGGGTTGGTCGGGGGGGGGGGGGGGGGGGGGTGCAAGAGACCTGAGGGTCCCCTTTGTGGCTCAGATTCATTTCGAGCCTGTGTTTCCATAAGGATTCCAAAAATGACCTCCGAGCTGGCTAAGAAACCCGCTTGCCTCTGCTCAGTCGTAGCACCGAGCAGCAAATACAGCGCTCTGTCCACACCACTAAAGCTGTGAGCATATGGTGCTCAATCCATTTGTTTATAGACCGGTGGACACTCGATGTGGGTTATAGTCGACGTCCCGCCAGCCACCTTTACTTTTCAACAAAATTTCCTAGTACCCATTTTAGGCTCCTAGGAGTTATAGTGAATTATATACAGATTCTAAACTAACCTTTTAGTTGGAACGGAACGTTTTTAGCCGCCGTAAGATTGCGATTCTCATTTAGCCATGTTCCCCCGAGACTTTTAGACTTCTGCCTGCCTATTTATATTTATATAGTGCAGGGGGGAGGGGTGGGGGAGGGGGGAGTATGATGAGAGCGATGTTTTGCAAAGGACAAGCTACAAGTTGCGGATGTTGAGCGCGATATATATGATTGGTATATGATGGTGGACTCCCAACTTGTACACACCAGTCGGTACTTGGTAAGTGATGTGGCCAACATCACACCGGTTGTCAACTAAGAGGGGCACCAACAAAAATGTAGACAACATTTTACTTTTTATACACAAATACAATGTTTGACTAATGCAACATCTCCTGCTTAGAAGTTTAGAAAATTATGGCACGTGACTGCAGCGATATTTTTTTATAGATCAAGCTGTTTGTAATTAAACATATTTAATTGGCCGAAATCCCTTCGATTTCTTTGGTAACCGACAAGATCAATAAAAACTTTTCAAACAAATCAGAAAAGCAAAAAATCTCTAACAATTTGATCGCTCAATAACTTTCTGCAGCAATGTGATGTCCGAATGACATAACCGCTATACGACTGGGCGACATATGTTATTAGATCTTTAGGGAATTTCCTGCGTTGTAGAACACACAAGAAGATGAGTTACAGAAACCTGAATCGAGAGAAGTCTCCCTGTTTGAGTGTCCACAGAAGATAGTTGTTTACGACAGTCTGTAGATGACCGATAGAAGGAGACAGTATCTGGGAGTCAAGTACTTCTCTTACGCCATTTCCACACAGGACATATGACGCCATTTTTGTATCCGTGTGTCGGTTCCTGTAGAAGAAGAATAGACCCACTACCTCCATATCAGGATGTTGAAAATGTAACAAATTAGTTAGCTGTCCTACATGAGAGACGAGAAACCAATAGTCTGCATACAAATATGCTTATTTGTAAAGCTGATGTGCATGCACGATTCGTGTTCTGGAATAAGATGAACTTTTAGACCTTGACGAAGAGTCAGAACTTTCCATTGCAGGTCACAGCCGGTGATCGCCAAAAAGAATAAGAAAAAGAAGAATACACTGTTAAAGTTGAATCGGCATTCAGTTGGTCATTTGGTCATCACCACTCCAGCATCGTTTACTTTCTATGCATTTTCCTCGTACTCAATTTAGAATAGTCGACTTGTGAGCAATCGTAATTTTCTGCCTAAATCCGATTGGTGTTGATTACAACACAAGAAGACTGTCACGGAAGAACAACCTATCAAAGAAACTCTGAATAATAACAGAATACTATTTATGTTTTCACCTTTACTAGAATAAAAGTAATCAAGCGGCAACTAAAATTATTCAGGACTATCCGTGACCAAGTGGTCAACCCTTTCGCCTCGCGCTTTTTAGGTCGTGCATCGTTTCAGGTCAAGAGTGCAGTTTTAATGAAAACCACTGGGGATCGTTGCAGGTGCGAGGTTCGTGCTTTGTGTGACGCAGGCGGCTGCCAGTTCTGCGGAGAGCAACCGAGCTATATGGCTATCTGGTTATCTGTGAGGTTTCACACTTCAGCGTAAACGTGTCAACTCGCAACTATCGCGTTCTTTATCAGGGAAAAACACACAACATGTTATCACTATCACGTGTGAAAGGTCCGACAGACTGGAGATCTGGTCAATTCCAAAAGCTTTGTACATGCATCAAATACAAAAGGCAGTCGTCAGAGGTGTCAACACCTACAGTCTGTCATCAGTATAGCTATTTATATATAATTTATGTAAACAGCAGGTGAACACACAAACACTTACAAAACCGCATAAGGCACACTGCCAATTCTCAGGCCCAAAAAACAAACCACCCACCATTTTATGAATATGCAGCTTAAAACTCATGTATCCAGAGACATAGACAATAAACATTCAGTCCTAAAATTCACAGCCCACAGTGTCGCACCTTGCAGTAAAATCAGAAGCTAGCCGAAGGAACCAGATTTCACCCTTAATGCGTTTTTTGTTAGTAATTTCCTACTGGGGTTGAAATCCCAGATTTTTACTGCATTACTGGGGAGAATAGGATTCCCAAAATAAACAAGAGGCAACCCTGACCATTTAGCATCAAACCAGATAAAGTGAGGCAGATTCTCCGCAGACAATAAACTAATGAGCTATTTGTTGTGACAATAATCCAGTGTTGATACCCAACACAAACACTCCAATCTCAACATTGGGCAATTCTGCTGCATTTCTTCCACCGCATAGCTCCAATTTTCCAGTAAGCGCAAAACGAGCAATTATCGCTATGACAGCTATCGACTTCTGGAAAGCACGTCATAAATATACCTTGCGAAAAGCCAGGTGACGAAATGGTATGTCTGGTGATGTAACTTGTCGCTGCTGAACTGATCGGATTTTCGCCGTGAGTGTGCAAGACTGTGTAAATATTTTGATTTCGATAATTCCTTGCTTGCTTATGTGTGTGTGGTTTTTGTGTGTGTGTGTGTTTTTTGTTGTTGTTGTGTTTTTGTTGGTATTGTTTTTGTTTTCTCTCTTCTTTCAAGTCTTCTTCTTCTTTTTCCTCCTCCTCCTCCTCTTCTTCTTCTTCTTCTTCTTCTTCTTCTTCTTCTTCTTCTTCTTCTTCTTCTTCTTCTTCTTCTTCTTCTTCTTCTTCTTTTCTTCTTCTTCTTCTTTTCTTCTTCTCCTTCTTCTTCTTCTTCTTCTTCTTCTTCTTCTTCTTCTTCTTCTTCTTCTTCTTCTTCTTCTTCTTCTTCTTCTTCTTCTTCTTCTTCTTCTTCTTCTTCTTCTTCTTCTTCTTCTTCTTCTTCTTCTTTTTCTTCATCTTCTTCTTCTTCTTCTTCACATTATTATTATTATTATTATTATTATTATTATTATTATTATTATTATTATTATTATTATCATCATTATTTGCCCTCAAGAGAACGTTGTGCATGTTGGTTTGTTGTTTACAGCTAGGCTGCAATATTTGCGCCCTTCGATAAAACATCAGATTTGAGGAAAAACCTGAGTGGCTTTTACTACTTGTATGTTAGGGGCATCGGGTTCACCTGCCACCACCGTCCCCCCAATTTTTTTTTTTTTTTTTGTAATCGTCGGAACGTACACAGGGAGGTAGTCAAGCACTGTCACTGCAGAGTTCCACCAGCGATAGATGAGGTGAAAATAAATATGCAAGAGAAAAACACAGCTGGACAAAAGAACACTTTTAGACATGAGGGTGACCAAATCGTCTGGACTTTATTGTGGTTAAGTAGGCCCAGACCACCCCGTCGATACTCAGCAACAACAACAAATAGAATGGTTGAGAATCGACGGAACGGTATGGGCCTACCTAAATACGATACTGTCCGGATGATGACGAATGAGAACATCGTCTATATCCAACTCTCTCTGGAAATATCATCACCATTATGTACCATGCCGAACATCATTGCGGGAAAAAAAAAGGGGGGGGGGTGTTATAATTGGCAATCTTACACATGGGGCTGCACGAAGTTTTCTGTAACCTTCGAACATATGGGGGCTGTATGAAATTTCCTGTAACTTTCGTACACATGGGGCTGTATGAAATTTCCTGTAACTTTCGTACACATGGGGCTGCATGTAGTGTCCTGTAACTTTCGTACACATGGGGCTGCATGAGGTTTCCTGTAACTTTCGTACACATGGGGCTGCATGTAGTGTCCTGTAACTTTCGTACACATGGGGCTTCATGACGTTTCCTGTAACTTTCGTACACATGGGGCTGCATGTAGTGTCTTGTAACTTTCGTACACATGGGGCTCCATGAGGTTTCCTGTAACTTTCGTACACATGGGGCTGCATGTAGTGTCCTGTAACTTTCGTACACATGGGGCTTCATGACGTTTCCTGTAACTTTCGTACACATGGGGCTGCATGTAGTGTCCTGTAACTTTCGTACACATGGGGCTGCATGTAGTGTCCTGTAACTTTCGTACACATGGGGCTGCATGTAGTGTCCTGTAACTTTCGTACACATGGGGCTGCATGTAGTGTCCTGTAACTTTCGTACACATGGGGCTGCATGAGGTTTCCTGTAACTTTCGTACACATGGGGCTCCATGAGGTTTCCTGTAACTTTCGTACACATGGGGCTGCATGAGGTTTCCTGTAACTTTCGTACACATGGGGCTGCATGACGTTTCCTGTAACTTTCGTACACATGGGGCTCCATGAGGTTTCCTGTAACTTTCGTACACATGGGGCTGCATGACGTTTCCTGTAACTTTCGTACACATGGGGCTCCATGAGGTTTCCTGTAACTTTCGTACACATGGGGCTCCATGAGGTTTCCTGTAACTTTCGTACACATGGGGCTGCATGTAGTGTCCTGTAACTTTCGTACACATGGGGCTGCATGTAGTGTCCTGTAACTTTCGTACACATGGGGCTGCATGAGGTTTCCTGTAACTTTCGTACACATGGGGCTGCATGTAGTGTCCTGTAACTTTCGTACACATGGGGCTGCATGTAGTGTCCTGTAACTTTCGTACACATGGGGCTGCATGTAGTGTCCTGTAACTTTCGTACACATGGGGCTGCATGTAGTGTCCTGTAGCCTTCGTACACATGGGGCTGTATGTAGTGTCCTGTAGCCTTCGTTAGCTCACCTGCCTTTTCCATGTCTAGTGATGCATTATAGACTGGAATTGCCTTTTGGACTAGTTCTGTTTTTAAGGACAATCTGCTTTTTTTTTTTTTTCTTTATGAATTTCATAGATGGTGCTGTCCCTTTTTGGAGCATTAGATAGCTTGGAGGACCACTTTTAATCTGAGAATGTTACTGTTTTTTAATCTGTTCAGTTTATGAAGTTTCCTGCCTCTGCTTTGAAGGTGGTTCCAGCTTTTAATGCGGATACTGAGTGTGTCTCTCTGTTACAATTATGCCATGTACTGTAGATAAATTCATGTTTTGTAGCTTCTTTAACAAAATCAGGTTGTGACGTTACGTGTCCGAATAATGGAGGGAGACTAGCCATGATCATGCATGACAAGGAAATTGAATCTTTGGTAATCGTTGGTAATCTTAGTTTCAGCTTCATAGCAAACGAGTCACCCCATTGTTGCTCCGCTCCTGTGCCAACGAAAAACACAAGGAATGTTCATCGCAGTCCCTTGTGGAAAGATTGACAGACTGCTGCCCCAGCACATGCACAAGAATACACACGTATTAAAAGCATACGGTAGCCATCAGAAGTGCTAACACCAACAGTTTGACATTAGAAATGCAGTTCATCATCGAGGGTAGCAGAAGTGGCCAACAGATCAGCAGTTGCGCAAGCGATCAATATTAATCACTTAAGGGACCACCAATATTGCGGCGACAGGCCACGCGCCATTTTCTGAATCTACAGTTCACAACACCACGTTGGTAACAGTCGAAAAACATTCCAAATGAAATCCGCAGCTCACAGGGTCGCACCATGCACTCAACTCAGTAGCTGGCGCTACGAAACTGTAAAACAACCGAATCTAAAAACAATGTTGTGGCAGAGCGGACCGTACCCATCACACTGTATGGCAGCTGGTCTAAGGAGGAAAGCTCCCATAGGCGGGCAGAGGTGGGAAAAAAATACTGCTCTTCTGATCAAGCAGCTTCTGTAGCATGGGTTGCTGCAAACGTACCGATGTCTCCTTTTCTTTCGAGTAAACAACACAGGCTGAGCGAGGGTTAATTCTGCAGAGGCTCCACCTCGCCTCAACGATAATGCCTAGGTTTTGAGCTCTGAAGAGGATGAATGTTATCCCTAGCCTTAATTGGCTGTCTTTGATAAGCCACACGATAAGGTATTAAAACACTATCGTATTAAAGACGGAAAGGTAT
This sequence comes from Candidula unifasciata, assembly GCA_905116865.2. Taxonomy (NCBI): domain Eukaryota; kingdom Metazoa; phylum Mollusca; class Gastropoda; order Stylommatophora; family Geomitridae; genus Candidula; species Candidula unifasciata. The sequence continues at coordinate 69,430 of CAJHNH020000500.1, forward strand.
CAGTGCATGATTTAGAACAACATTTATTGTCCAGTCTTCTAGTTTATTTACTGGCTTTTGAAGCAAAGGCTGCTGTTGTGGTGTTTCAATTGCTGTGTAAACAGCAACATCGACGACGATTAATATGTTCTATATAGTTCTAATTCAAGGAGGCTGTTAAAAACTAGTTGATGACATTTAATGATGTCAGTTATGTAAACAACAGAGAACGACAACATTTAATTATGTTAGTTATTAAAAACATAGAGAAAGAAAACAGTTAAATATGTCAGTTACATAAACCATGGAGAAAGAAAACAATTAATTATGTCAGTTATTTAAATCATGGTGAAATACAACATTTAAATATGTCAGTTATATAAACCATGGAGAAAGTCAACATTTAATTATGTCAGTTATTTACACCATGGAGAAAGACAACATTTAAATATGTCAGTTATGTAAAACATGGAGAAAGACTACATTTAAATATGTCAGTTATATAAACCATAGAGAAAGACAACATTAAATGACGTCAGTTATATAAACAACGGAGAAAGACAACATTTAATGATGTAAGTTATGTAAACCATGAAGAAAGACAACATTTAATGATGTCAGTTATAAAAACATTGGAGAAAGACAACATTAAATGATGTCAGTTATATAAACCATGGAGAAAGACAACATTTATTTATGTCAGTTATTTAAACCACGTAGAAAGACAACATTAAAATATATCAGTTATGTAAAACATGTCACTCATATAAACCCTGGAGAAAGACAACATTAAATGACGTCAGTTATATAAACCATGGAGAAGGATAACATTTAATGATGTCAGTAATGTAAACCACGGAGAAAGACAACATTTAATGATTTAAGTTATGTAAACCATAGAGAAAGACAACATTAAATGATGTCAGTTATATAAACCACGGAGAAAGAACATTTAATGATGTCAGTTATGTAAACCATGGAGAAAGACAACATTTAATTATGTCAGTTATATAAACCATGGAGAAAGACAACATTTAATTGTGTCATTTACGTAAACCTTGAAGAAAGACAACATTTAATGATGTCAGTTATATAAACCACGCAGAAAGACAACATTAAATAATCTCAGTTATAAAAACCATGGAGAAAGACAACATTTAATGATGTCAGTTATGTAAACCATGGAGAAAGACAACATTAAATTATGTCAGTTATATAAACCATGGAGAAAGACATTTAATTATGTCAGTTATGTAAACCATGGAGCTACAGCTTGTTCAAGTTGCAGCACAGGACATTCTTCCACTCAGTCACAGGCCATTCTTCCACTCAGTGACAGGACATTCTTCCACTCAGTGACAGGACATTCTTCCACTCAGTGACAGACCAATTTTCCACTCAGTAACAGGTCATTCTTCCACTCAGTCACAGGCCATTCTTCCACTCAGTCACAGGCCATTCTTCCACTCAGTCACAGACCATTCTTCCACTCAGTCATAGGGCATTTTTCCACTCAGTCAAAGCGCATTCTTCCACACAGTCACAGGCGATTCTTCCATTCAGTCAGAATGCATTCTTCTACTTAGTCACAGGACATTCTTCCACTCAGTCACAGGATATTCTTCCACTTAGTCATAATGCATTCTTCCACTCGGTCATAGGTCATTCTTCCACTCAGTCACAGGCCATTCGTCCACTCAGTCATAGGGCATTCATCCACTCAGTCACAGGACATTCTTCCACTCAGTCACAGACCATTTTCCCACTCAGTCATAGGGCATTCATCCACTCAGTCACAGACCATTCTTCCACTCAGTCACAGGCCATTCTTCCACTCAGTCACATGACATTGTTCCACTCAGTCACAGGCCATTCTTCCAATCAGTCACAGGACATTCTTCCACTCAGTCACATGACATTCTTCCACTCAGTCACATGACATTCTTCCAGTCACATGCCATTCTTCCACTCAGTCACAGATCATTCTTTCACTCAGTCACATGACATTCTTCCACTCAGTCACATGACATTCTTCCACTCAGTCACAGGCCATTCTTCCAGTCAGTCACAGGACATTCTTCCACTCAGTCACATGATATTCTTCCACTCAGTCACATGACATTCTTCCAGTCACATGCCATTCTTCCACTCAGTCACAGGCCATTCTTCCAGTCAGTCACATGACATTCTTCCAATCAGTCACATGACATTCTTCCACTCAGTCACAGGCCATTCTTCCACTCAGTCACAGGACATTCTTCCATTCAGTCACATGACATTCTTCCACTCAGTCACATGACATTCTTCCACTCATTCACATGCCATTCTTCCACTCAGTCACAGGCCATTCTTCCATTCAATCACATGACATTCTTCCACTCAGTCACATGACATTCTTCCACTCAGTCACAGGCCATTCTTCCACTCGGTCACAGGACATTCTTCCACTCAGTCACATGCCATTCTTCCACTCAGTCACATGACATTCTTCCACTCAGTCACATGCCATTCTTCCACTCAGTCACAGGCCATTCTTCCACTCAGTCATAGGGCATTTTTCCACTCAGTTATAGGGCATTCTTCCACACAGTCACAGGCGATTCTTCCATTCAGTCAGAATGCATTCTTCCACTTAGTCACAGGACATTCTTCCACTCAGTCACAGGATATTCTTCCACTCAGTTATAAGGCATTCTTCCACTCGGTCATAGGCCATTCTTCCACTCAGTCACAGGCCATTCGTCCACTCAGTCATAGGGCATTCATCCACTCAGTCACAGGACATTCTTCCACTCAGTCACAGACCATTCTTCCACTCAGTCATAGGGCATTCATCCACTCAGTCACAGGCCATTTTCCCACTCAGTCACAGGCCATTCTTCCACTCAGTCATAGTGCGTTCTTCCACTCAGTCACAGGACATTCTTCCACTCAGTCACAGACCATTCTTTCACTCAGTCACATGACATTCTTCCACTCAGTCACAGGCCATTCTTCAACTCAGTCACAGGCCATTCTTAAATTCAGTCACACGACATTCTTCCACTCAGTCACATGACATTCTTCCACTCAGTCACAGGCCATTCTTCCACTCAGTCACAGGACATTCTTCCGCTCAGTCACATGACATTCTTCCACTCAGTCACATGACATTCTTCCAGTCACATGCCATTCTTCCACTCAGTCACAGGCCATTCTTCCACTCAGTCACAGGCCATTCTTCCACTCAGTCACATGACATTCTTCCACTCAGTCACATGACATTCTTCCACTCAGTCACATGCCATTCTTCCACTCAGTCACAGGACATTCTTCCACTCAGTCACATGACATTCTTCCACTCAGTCACATGACATTCTTCCACTCAGTCACATGCCATTCTCCCACTTAGTCACAGGCCATTCTTCCAATGGTGCTATTATCTTTTCCTAAATTTACAGGGCGGCGTCCGTGGCTAAGACGTTGCGAGTCCGACTCGTAATTCCAACATACCGCGATCGAAACCCACTGCTGGCTGCGTGAATTTGTATCGTGGTATGGAGCGTCGCAGGTCGACACAGCCTAAAATGTGTATCTGGATGTATGACCTGGGGAAGTAAAGACGGGAGCGTAATACTGACCACATTATCACTATTGCCGATTGCTCTGTAAAAAATATGGGTGCTTTTTCCATATTCCCTATGCGGCTAAATGCGTGAAAAGGGATTTTTAACTTTTTTTTTTCCAGTCGAATTTAAACACACTTTTTTTTTCTCTCTTCCTAATCTAGTTTACAAAGTATTGTTTTATTTAGGAGATTGGTCTTTATACTGGACTACTCTCATTACTTGGATAGATATTTGAACTGGTCCACTCTCATTACTTGGATAGATATTTGAAATGATCCACTCTCATTACTTGGATAGATATTTGAACTGGTCCACTCTCATTACTTGGATAGATATTTGAAATGATCCACTCTCATTACTTGGATAGATATTTGAACTGGTCCACTCTCATTACTTGGATAGATATTTGAACTGGTCCACTCTCATTACTTGGATAGATATTTGAAATGATCCACTCTCATTACTTGGATAGATCATTGAAATGATCCACTCTCATTACTTAGATAGATATTTGAACTGGTCCACTCTCATTACTTGGATAGATCTTTGAAATGATCCACTCTCATTACTTGGATAGATCATTGAAATGATCCACTCTCATTACCTTGATAGATCATTGACATGGTCCGCTCTCATTACTTGGATAGATCATTGAAATGCTCCACTCTTATTATTTGAATATCTTTGGCCCACTCTCATTAATAAAACAGATCTATGAAGCTGTCCATTTTCATTATTTTGATAAATCTATGATATTATCCACTCTCAATATTAGGATAAATCTATAAAGTGGTCCATTCTCGTTATTTGGATTGATCTTTGAAATGGTCCACTTTCATTATTAAAATAGATCTATGAAGTTGTCCATTCTCATTACTTGGATAGATCTATGAAGTGATCCACTCTCATTACCTGGACAGATCTGTGAAGTGATCCACCTTCATTTCTATGATAGATCTATGAAGTGGTCCACTCTCATTATTTGGATAGATCTATGAAGTGATTGACTCTCATTACATAGATAGATCCTGGTCTATGTCACTCTCATCCAGAGTGGTCCACTCTCATTATTTGGATAGATCTATGAAGTGATTGACTCTCATTACATAGATAGATCTACGATGTGGTCTACTCTCATATCTAAGATAGATCTATGAACTTACAGTGTTGCAATTGTCAATTTATACATTCTTTAGAACCTGTACGAAGTATCTGGTATCTACTTTACTGGTCTATCATCCAGAATAAGATATGTTAGAACTCAGAATGGTATGGTAAACCATTAGGTAGAAGCCCGAAGGGGATAAACCAGTCGACTGAGCTTAAAAAAGATATATAAAGTGCTCCATTCTTTTTTATAAAATGAGAATAGAATGGGTCAAATACAGCAGTGTCAGGGGTTGAGAGGCGGGTGGCAAGGTCAGAGCACGTGTTTATAAAAGGTCATTCAACTTGCACTCATTGACATGTTCATTTATACTTCTTATATTCGCCGCCTACTCCCTGAGCTTGATAAGTACCAAGAGTCATGAGCGCTGTCACATAGTTCAGTGCTGATACACTCAAAGCACATTAACACTGCAATCACGGCCATAGCGACCAGAAGAACAAACTATCAGAATGTGGTCACAATCCTCACGACAACGTCTGATATAGATACAAAGTACTGAGCTCTGATACTTTTGGCGTTTTTATTCTATTATTTCTACATCGTTCTAAATAATTCAACATATCTAATTCTACCTAACTCAAAAACTAAAACTATGATTCGTGCGGCATGGCCACACTACAGTTGTCCAGACCGTCAGTAGTACGTCCGGTCGAAGACTGTTCCCAGCTTGTTCACAACCCGAGCTCACATTTCCTTACTTCAAGTAGTTCACGTGGCCTCTGTGGCCCGTGTGCACACGTCATGACAATCATGTGTAGTGCTTTGACAGCAGTTCCACAATCACCCTATCTCCACCCATATCCCGATCATGAC
>CAJHNH020000500.1:80000-95000 GCA_905116865.2 Candidula unifasciata
TGCTGTTCTACAGAGCCTCGGCGACAGGACACAGCTTTGTTTTGCTCCTGAACCTTAAATGTTTGTTTAAAACTGGGCAGGATCTTGTCTCCAACCGTGGGGCGCATCAGGCCTATGGTGCTACACCCACGAGATATAGAGGACTCAGCGCTCTGTCTATTATGTGGTAAACAGCATTCAGAGCCTATTTTTTCTCCGGGACAATTCCTGACAGTCAAGATTTATGATTACGAGAAACGTTGGCAACTTACAAAAGGCACCTTAAGAAGAGATGCTTAATTTTGTATACGTACTATTGAAGAAGGAAAAAACCAAACGAATAGTTATAGAGTAACGCCGGCCTGTTCAAACCAGGAAACGTATACTTATCCGATGAAATGTTTATATTAGTTGACAAGAACGTACGTACGACTTACAACTGTCGATGAACTACAGCAAAAGAACTGTTAATTCATTGGCCAAACCCTAAACTATTTTTGTGTGCAGTTTGAAGAATTTTACTCGATAAATTACAATGATTTTTTAATGTTAAAATATGACTAAATTACGTTCCTTTCAGTAGCTGAGTTAAGCTGATTCAAGAGCCGACATTACAGCACTCGGTGAATTCCCATAAGCGCTTAGTCCCCATCTTCAACAGCCAGCGCAGAGTTCGAATATCAATAGAGCCAACAGCACTCTCATTATACATCCGTCTCACCTTTTATCTGAACGTCAAGTATCGGTCAGATAACCTCGTCACTCGCCGCTGCATCCCTCCCACTAGATAGTGATGATCCCATCCATTTGCTCCTCCAAATGGTACATGCTCTCTCAAAATGCCCTAACCACGTCTGCATTTTATGCAATAAAATTGCAGCCAGTTGTGCAGAGCCAGCAAGTCTGTCCGCCTGTTTATGTTCGAATACACCAGCTTGCCCCGGAGAAAAGATCCTTACAATGCTCCTCATTCGTTTCCTCTAAAGAAAAGCATACTGATCTGCACGAGGTATGCTAGTCCTAACCTTCCTGAGCATGCTTTGTGAGCCAGTTTCAATCACGATTTGTGTGTGTGTGTGTGTGTGTGTGTGTGTGTGTGTGTGTGTGTGTGTGTGTGTGTGTGTGTGTGTGTGTGTGTGTGTGTGTGGTATTCTCTGCACCATCAGGCTGACTGGCTACATCTAGACACTACATTAACTACCAAAGCTCCCCTCCCATTTCTTGTATAAATGACTAAAATAACTACAACTACACGTCCTTGACATTGTGTCAATGTGCCAGGTGCTCGGCATTCAATGAAGCGATGCGCTAAAAGAGAAAACACTTTAAAACAACAAAAAGAAAGGACTTATTTCATAATGAAACTTTGATGAACTGCTCTCGATGGCTGTTGTTTTAAACATTTTTCCGCGTAAGTTAGCTTGAATTAAATTTTGCATGCGACATTGACCAATTTATGCCGCCATGTTCTGAGATGCGCCCTAGGGCTGCGCAAGTGATTTCCGGAACGACATGCCAATATGGAGGCAATTACACGAATGATTAACTGGCTATCAGAAGTTAGCTCCGCTATGAGGAGACAGAAAGTAACGTCTAATGAAAATATACTGACAAAAATAAATCTAGATTATTTGTGGAAGATATGCCTTGTGTGACGGCATGCGGCGAACGTAAGAAATGCTGCGGTTGTGGTTGTGAAGTAGATACCAAATAGTGCATGCAAAGAGTATTTGATTTTCACAACTGCCGTAATGGCCAGTCATTGTGAAAATAAGAGCTTAGATATATACAGAAAATATAAGTACAAAACCCCATCATTCTAGGATGTTGCTAGCAAATCTCCACATCAGTAAAACATTTCAATGAAAATATAAGTACAAAACCCCATCATTCTAGGATGTTGCTAGCAAATCTCCACATCAGTGAAACATTTCAATGAAAATATAAGTACAAAACCCCATCATTCTAGATGTTGCCAGCAAATCTCCACATCAGTGAAACATTTCAATAAAAATATAAGTACAAAACCCCATCATTCTAGGATGTTGCTAGCAAATCTCCACATCAGTGAAACATTTCAATGAAAATATAAGTACAAAACCCCATCATTCTAGATGTTGCCAGCAAATCTCCACATCAGTGAAACATTTCAATGAAAATATAAGTACAAAACCCCATCATTCTAGGATGTTGCTAGCAAATCTCCACATCAGTAAAACATTTCAATGAAAATATAAGTACAAAACCCCATCATTCTAGATGTTGCTAGCAAATCTCCACATCAGTAAAACATTTCAATGAAAATATAAGTACAAAACCCTATCATTCTAGGATGTTGCTAGCAAATCTCCACATCAGTAAAACATTTCAATGAAAATATAAGTACAAAACCCCATCATTCTAGGATGTTGCTAGCAAATCTCCACATCAGTAAAACATTTCAATGAAAATATAAGTACAAAACCCCATCATTCTAGATGTTGCTAGCAAATCTCCACATCAGTAAAACATTTCAATGAAAATATAAGTACAAAACCCCATCATTCTAGGATGTTGCTAGCAAATCTCCACATCAGTAAAACATTTCAATGAAAATATAAGTACAAAACCCCATCATTCTAGGATGTTGCTAGCAAATCTCCACATCAGTAAAACATTTCAATGAAAATATAAGTACAAAACCCCATCATTCTAGGATGTTGCTAGCAAATCTCCACATCAGTGAAACATTTCAATGAAAATAAAGGTTACAATGGTTGGTGTTTGGAAGCATATAAGAAACATGATTCGTGTGGGCGACACTTGATATCCACAATAACATTTTGAATAGCTGATTCTGAAGTTGAAAGTGTAGATATGTAATGAAAAATTGACAACATTTTTAATAGATTACTTTGAGAAGATCTGCATTGTGGTAAGGTTTGTTAGTGAGGTGCAAGAAAGATTCTAGCTGTGAAATAGACATCAAACATGGCGCATTTAAGCAGCATTTGCTGTTGCCAACTACTGTCAAGTGGCCAATAATTTTGAAGGTGTAAGTTCAGTTGGATAATGAAAATATTTAAAGACAATTTGTTCCACATTATTTTGAGAAGATCCCCACCGCGTGAAAGCAGAGCAATGATGCACAAGAAAGATTAAAATGGCTGCTGTTGTGTAATAGATATCAAAAATGGTTTGTTTGATCAACATTTGACATTTTGATAACCAATAATTTGGAAAGTTTAGACGGATAATTAAATACGAAGGACGCACTTTATTCTACATTATGTCTTGTCAGTTCTGCACTGCAATATAGCACGGTAATAAAATACCAGAAAGACAGCGGAGGCTAATTTCATGGAAAAGATACCTCAGTTAAATGCATGTAGGAAATTTGCAATATCTACAGTAGCAATAAAAACTAAAGATTTTAAAAGTTGAAGTTCAGATAGATAATGGAAATATCTTAACACAATTCGCTGTAAATTATTTTTAATATATTTGGACCGTGATACAGCAAGATACTGAAACACGAGACAGGTATCCGTGTCAGATGCTATGATAATGGTTCCACAATACAATGCATGTAAATCTGTTTTGATAACCCCAGTAACAATAAAGAGTAACGATTTTAAACGTGAAAGTTCAAACAGATAATGGAAATATACTGGCAAAATTTATTCTAGATTGTTTTGAGATCTGCGCAGCAGGGTGGAGAAACATATAAGACACGACTATAGTTCATATCATGAAAAAGATCCCAAATGTGATATGCCCAAATGCAAATAATTAACAATGATTTTAAAGAAGAAATTTCGGAGAAGTGATGAAAATATAATGGCGAAATTCAATCCAAATTATTTGGTGAAAATCTCCGCTGCGGTACTACAAGGCAATGAAACTCAAGAACCAATGCAGCAGTTTATGACATGGAAAAGAAACAAAACATGACGAAAGTGAGGAACATTTAATAGTGTAAACAACCTGAAGGATCAATGATTTTCAAGATAAGAGTTTAGATAAGAAACGAAAATTATCTGGCCTAAAAGGTTTATCGTATGATAGCGCAGGGCAATGAAACATAAGCTACATTTAGTTGGCGATACGCATGACAAAGATACTAAACCTCATTTGTGTGAGGAGTATTTGATATCTCCAACAACAATAAAGAGCAACGATTTTTTTTTTTAAGATCAAAGTTCAAAAAGATAATTACATTATACTGGCAAAATGTTGTCTAGATATGTTTAGAATATCTGCGTAAGGCGGTCAATTGAAATACAAGACACGCTGTTGTCCAAAGCGGATACACTGAGAAAAAAAGGAAACAAAATTGCTTTGCAAAACATTTGATATCTTAAATAAATAGCAAGAAAGAGCAATAAATTTGAAGATGAAAGTTCAGAAAGAAAGTTTAATTACAATGGTAAACTTTATTCTAGATTATGTGTAGGGAATTTAAGTAATGCAGGAGGGGGGAGGGGAGTGAAACATATCACCGATTGTAGGGGAATGTAAATACCAAGTGGAATGTAAATGCAAAAAGCAACAATTCTGAAGAAGGATGTTAAGAAAAATATTTAAAATATAAGGACACGGTCCACTCTAGATTATTTTGATATTTTGGTTGCGATAAATCCTGTCAATAAAACTGGAGAAGTATTGCAGTGGATGTCGCCTTGAAACAGATAAGAAACCTACAGATTGTAATAAATTTGTGATATTCCGAACATCGCTAAGGATGATTTTTGAAGATTAATGTTCAGATGGACAGTGACTATGTAATGGCAACAATGTTTTTTTTTTTTTTTAAGCAGCCAAAAGAAACAAGACAGACTGTGGTGGCTTTATTGGCCTAATGAAAGGAGGAAATATAAAACAAGATGTGTGTCAGAAATATGGGATTCTTCAATAGCAATATAAAGAAGTGTATAAAGCGATAAGTAGTGAAAATATACCAGCACACATTATTTTACAATACTTGTAGAATGGCTGCACAACTGTAAGGAGAAGTCACCGACTAAATCAACATGAGAGATCTGGGTGCCCTGGATAAGCTACAACTAAAATGATACAAGTGAGTGATGTTTGGTATCCCGAAAGAACATGGTCCTATAACTGTGAACATGATAGTTCAGGTGAATACTTGTAAGACTGTGGAGAAATTAACGGTTCTTAATTTATAACGTACCCCAAACACGAAATCCCCGTGGGAAATCCACAGCTGACCTGACAGTCCATTATTTCAAGGGGTGGAAGTGTGCTGTTGTGTGGTGCTTTTTTGAGTGTTCATCTAGTGTCTTCTAATCCTAACCCTAACCCTAACCCTAACCCTAACCCTAAACTTGGCTGTAGATAAATCGCGAGAAACTACAACCTGAACAGCCTAGAATTTATTGGGAATGTCTCCCGTGACGTTGTCGTGACGTCAGGGGTAAGTTATAAATTCAGTACCAAATTAACTTGTTTGATTATTTTGAGAAAACCCCTCTAATGAATCTCAAGTAAATGACCCTTTCCACGACTTCATACATATTGGGCATATTGGGGTAGACCTGTATTTTAGAAAGCAATCTGTGCTTGCTGGGTGATGTGTTGTTGAGCATCACGCCAGTCGCCATTACCTCACAGGCTCCAACTGGTACCCATTTAGTGCTAGGTCGACCTAGAAGCCAAGTTCACTTTTGCAAAAATGGCCGGTTCCAACACGACTCGAGCACGTTACCTTCCGATCCGCAGGCGAGGGTCTAGTCGCTACATCACAGCGACGCCCCCACCCCCCACCCCCCCCCCCTCTCTCCCTCTTTTACCACTTATGCAAAATGTTGAATGAAAGATTAGAGACTTTCGGGTGGTTGATGTTGATATTACGGTATAGGGAAGACGATAGAGTGTAACCCTACTCATAGTAACATCCTATGACATGTTTGATAAGTTCAGTGGTGCAACGTTTCGGTTTTTGATTCAAGTTATCCGGCGGAAACGCGTGGTTACATCACACAAATAATGAAGACAAACAGTTGCAGCTGTAACCATGCAATGGCCAGGGGTCATCTGTGGGGCCAAACTTTGTGGAATAGCTGAAGCCGTGAGACAAGGGCCAGACAAACGAAATCCTCAGCTAATCACATTAAGAGGCGGACAATACGGCACTACCACTCTCACGCGCATTTCAGAACACTGTGAGTACTGGAAGACCTTGAAGTACTTCCGGCTTCTCTATGGCACGTAGGTGGCATTTTTCTACAGAAGTAGGCAAAGTTAATTAATATTGTATCATTAATCACTGTCTACTTTTGTTGTCTACTTATATCAGTGTTTGATTACTAGGAGAATTTACTTTTCGCTTTCAGAACGAGGAAACTTACTTTACGCTCAGTGGGTAATGTTTATACATGCACATTTAATTACTCTTTGGATTCCATTCTTCTGCTGTGTTCAATCTCTGGTACTTCCTATATAGAATGTTATAGGTTTTTTGTATGTTCTATGTTGTGGTGTGTTCTCTATTCTGGTATGTGCCAGCTTCAGTCTATATCAGCTATATTATAAATTCTTCTGTTCCAAGCTTTAAAACAGAAAATTATGCTTTAAAATAATTAGTTGCTCTGGGATATAATATTTTTAGGATAGGAAATGATAAGTTACAGTACGAACAGATTTTATGGTTTGTTCAAACCATCAAAGTACGAACAGGCCGTCGCTCAGGCGACTGATTTGTAGATGAAATTGGAGTGAAACAGTAATGCATTTTACTTTTCTTGTTACATTACTCAAAATATTTTCAAAAGTATATTTTTGCCTCACAATTTTGATATATAATTTCTTACAGAATTTTCCCCGCAAATATCAGATATGATAATAATGAATCGGCATTACAGTAATACAAATGATGAATGTTTGTTGAATTCCCTGGTGTAAGTTAATATTTCTTCTTTAGCATTATCAAATGTGTGGTTACGTGCTCAATTATTTGATTTCTTTTCCAACATAGAAGAATTTTAAAAAAAAGCGGTATTTGAAGTTTCCATATAATGCGTTAAAAATGCACATTTAAACCCACTTTCTGTAGCGGCGTCCGTGGCTTAAGCATTGCGAGTCTGACTCGAACTTCAACGTACCGCGATCGAAACCCGATGCTGGCTGCGTGGATTTCTTTCATGGTATGGGGCATCGCTGGTCGACCCAGTCTAAAATGGGTACCAGAATGGCTGTTCTGGGGAAGCAGAGACGGCCAGCGTAATGCTGACCACATTACCCACCTAGTTCCGATGGTCTGGAAAAAATATGAGCCCTCTTCCTATATACCCGATGCGCCTAAAGGTTGAAAAGCCATCTTTACTTTACTTATTTTATAAACGCATTTTCTCATTAACCAAGTTTTGTGTTTTAAAAAAAAACAGATGTTCAATGAGATGATTATATTGCGGTTGTTTGATTCAGAATAGGACTGGTAGTCTGTGTATGGGGTCTGCCTAGGTGCTGCCTATGTAGTTATATGTTGTGTAATTCACTACTCAGATAGGCATCTCCTGAGCAAGACCGTCTCCATCTGACGGGCCTTGCTGCCAACGTCACCAAACCGGGCTAACGATACGTTAATTTTCATCCTGACACTATCGTTTTTCGGTATGTTTTCTGCCGTACCCCACAAAAAAATTGTAGGAATGAGCTTGGGAATTAAACATTTATAGTTACACACAATATGACATCTCTACATCCATCAATCCTCCATCCATCTATTCATCCACCATCTCAACATCCACCAATTCTCCATCCATCCACTCATCCACCATCTCTACATCCACCAATCCTCCATCTAAATATTTATGCACATAAACATCTGCATGTTTGTCTCTATCGACCTGCTAGTCTGGCTGTCTGTCAGTCATAGTCTCTGTGTCAATATCTGTCTGTATGTCAGTCTATCTGCACGATCTATATGCTTATCACCACAGCTTGCATGTCTGTCTCTATCGACCTGCTGGTCTGGCTGTCTGTCCGTCATAGTCTCTGAGTCAATATGTGTCTGAATGTCAGTCTATCTGCATGATCTATATGCTTATCACCACAGCCTGCATGTCTGTCTCTATCGACCTGCTAGTCTGGCTGTCTGTCAGTCATAGTCTCTGTGTCAATATCTGTCTGTATGTCAGTCTATCTGCATGATCTATTTGCTTATCACCACAGCCTGCATGTCTGTCTCTATCGACCTGCTAGTCTGGCTGTTTGTCAGTCATAGTCTCTGAGTCAATATCTGTCTCTATGTCAGTCTATCTGCAGGATCTATATGCTTATCACCACAGCCTGCATGTCTGTCTCTATCGACCTGCCAGTCTGGCTGTCTGTCAGTCATTGCCTCTGAGTCAATATCTGTCTCTATGTCAGTCTATCTGCATGATCTATATGCTTATCACCACAGCCTGCATGTCTGTCTCTATCGACCTGCCAGTCTGGCTGTCTGTCAGTCATTGCCTCTGAGTCAATATCTGTCTCTATGTCAGTCTATCTGCATGATCTATATGCTTATCACTACAGCCTGCATGTCTGTTTCTATCGACCTGCCAGTCTGGCTATCTGTCAGTCATAGTTTCTGTGTCAATATCTGTCTGTGTGTCAGTCTATCTGCGTGATCTACTTGCTTATAACCACAGCCTGCATGTCTGTGATGTGTTATCATGGCCCTTGTTGTTGTTATTTGGCTGCGACGAATTCGACAAGCAATACTTATTTCTTGTGAAACTCTCATGAAACCACGTCAACTCAACATTTAAACCACCTACTGTGATACACCTCTCGTGTTGACGTACAGCACAGATAAGCTTGTAAATATTTTCTCTGTGTGTCCGATGATATAAAACAGTTCAAACCTAACTAAATTATCCTTTTTTATTTCTGTATTTACTCAGTTATATTTTTTTGTTGTTTTTCCTTTACTTTACCATATTGTTACACACCGTATTAATTTTGTGTTATTTTTCGCATCTTTTGTTTATCAATAATGTAGATTTTTAAACTAATAATTGTGTCATGAAACCACTACTTGAAAACTTGTCTTCTTGTTCCCTCGTGAGTTTCTATTGATTACCTTTATTTGTGTGGTTCAACGGCTGAACATATCTGGGCTGCAATCAAATACACAGCCAGCAATAATGAGTCTTGGGCCAGATTTCTCTGCATCAAACGTGTGATATTACTGTTCCTTAATGTTTGTTCTGGCAAAGCAAACCATTTATCCTGGCAAACTGTAATTATAGTTGTTTGCACTTTTTTCAGAGTTGAGAAGCCATACTTATTTTCATCGCTGGTGACTGTTGTTTAAATAGACATATCACGAAACAAACATCAAACCAACCGTAAAGTAAAACCAGCCAGCGTTGCATTAGCACAGATGCAAACGACAAGTGAAAGTTGCGACCAGAGAACCTTCATCAGCACATTACATGAATGTTAGTTATTTGCGTTTCCTTTAAGGATGATGCAGAAGCAGCCCCAGCATTTTGTGTGTGTGTGCCTGTTGGAGTTTTCCGAGGCAAATGTTACGTTCTGTAGTTTGTCATTTCACTGAACGGTCAGCTCTCGATACCACTGTCGAAACCAACACAAGACAAATCATCCGCAATAGGGATCGAACCCAGCACCACCACATCACGAAGCGCGTTCGCAACGCCTAAGCCACAGACGCCGACAACATGAATATACAGCACCACCAACTTGAACAGTGGAGGGAAAATGGGAAAGCTCTTAGAGAAGATATAAAGATGTAACGAGTGGGAGGCTGAATGAGGAATGATGCTCGAACAGTGGGGAAAATGGGAAAACTCTTAGAGAAGATATAAAAATGTAACAAGTGGGAGGCGGAATGAGGAATGATACTCGAACAGTGGGGGAAAGTGGGAAAACTCTTAGAGGAGATATGAAGATGTAATGAGTGGGAGGCTGAATGAGGAATGATACTCCAACAGTGGGGAAAATGGGAAAACTCTTAGAGAAGATATGAAGATGTAACGAGTTGGAGGCGGAATGAGGAATGATACTCGAACAGTGAGGGAAAGTGGGAAAACTCTTAGAGGAGATATGAAGATGTAACGAGTGGGAGGCTGAATGAGGAATGATACTCGAACAGTGGGGAAAATGGGAAAACTCTTAGAGAAGATATAAAGATGTAACGAGTTGGAGGCGGAATGAGGAATGATACTCGAGCAGTGGGCGAAAGTGGGAAAACTCTTAGAGGAGATATAAAGATGTAACGAGTGGGAGGCGAAATGAGGAATGATACTTGAACAGATGGGGAAAATGGAAAAACTCTTAGAAAAGATATGAAGATGTAACGAGTGGGAGGCGGAATGAGGAATGATACTCGAACAGTGGGGGGAAATGGGAAAACTCTTACAGAAGACATTAGGATGTAACAAGTGGGAGGCGGAATGATAAATGATACTCGAACAGTGAGCGAAATGGGAAAACTCTTAGAGAAGATATAGAGATGTAACGAGTTGGGGGCAGAATGAGGAATGATACTCGAGCAGAGGGGGAAAAGGGAAAAACTCTTAGAGAAGATATGAAGATGTAACGAGTGAGAGGCGGAATGAGGAATGATACTTGAACAGATGGGGAAAATGGAAAAACTCTTAGAAAAGATATGAAGATGTAACGAGTGGGAGGCGGAATGAGGAATGATACTCGAACAGTGGGGGGAAATGGGAAAACTCTTACAGAAGACATTAGGATGTAACAAGTGGGAGGCGGAATGATAAATGATACTCGAACAGTGAGCGAAATGGGAAAACTCTTAGAGAAGATATAGAGATGTAACGAGTTGGGGGCAGAATGAGGAATGATACTCGAGCAGAGGGGGAAAAGGGAAAAACTCTTAGAGAAGATATGAAGATGTAACGAGTGAGAGGCGGAATTAGGAATGATACTCGAACAGTGGGGGAAAATGGAAAAACTCTTAGAGAAGACATAAGGATGTAACGAGTGGGGGTGGGGGGTGGGGGTTTAAATGAGGAATGATACTCGAACAGTCGGGAAAATGGAAAAACTCTTACAGAAGACATTAAGATGTAATGAGTGGGAGGCTGAATGAGGAATGATACTCGAACAAAAAAGGGATAGGGGGGGGGAGCTGCGTGGTCTCGAGGCATGTCCTCCGCCTCTAGTGCTGGAGGTGCTGGCTTCAGGCTCTGGTAAAAACTGGGATTTTTTTCACGTGGACTTTTTGTAATTTTCCCTGGTCTCTGGGTAGTAAGATCAGGCACTTGTATGTATTGTTGCGCTAAGAAAAATCATTTGGCAGTTGGAAATCGAAAAAAGTAACCTAACGGCGCTGCCCAGAAAAAATGTGGGCTTGAAAATCAACCCAAAGTATTTTTAAGTTCCTCGCCGACGATACGGACTTCGTGCACTGCGATGAGATTCTTCGGCTTGAGTTAGAAATATTAGTAGGAAACAATTATGGGTTACCCCTTGTGCCATTATGTTGATCTGTTGTTTAAACCTTAAATCTTAAACCGTAAACACGAACATGAACACTCAAAGCACTTAACTGAAGCGTCTACGAGACGAATCACGAATCTCTCTGGTCAGCTGAATCTCTGACATGTGTGCGACAACCGGAAATAAATACTGGCTGAAAAAAATATGTGAACGACAAAGGCCGTAGCTCAGAAATACAATATAAAACGGTGTCTTGTATGTGAATATGTCTCCGTAAGAAAGAGAAGACGACTGTCGAGAGATTTAGGGACTATGTCACTGGAATGTCTGGACTCGATTGCCGTAACATCCATGTCAGATACAGTGGCTTGACAGTTAATATTTCTTTTCTTTTTTTTTTCCTCCTACGGGATTGCAACCTAGTAGATCAACTATCAGCGGCTCAAAGAGCCACTGTACGGATGGGAATCAGTCATGCTGCAGAGCTTTCATAGAATGTGGCTCTCAGCACAGTACGCCAGCTCTTGCTCCCATCTTTGTGCTGGTCGGAGCCTTCTCCTCCTTCCCGGTATCATGAGCTCTTTTACTATTCTTTCCAATCTGCAATGGTGACCGATATTGCATAAATACTTTAATTTCCGAGACGTTGTTTACAAATCTTTCTTTATGTTTAGATTTTTTTAGAATGTCAGTATGTCTCTTCTATTTGCTTCGTGGTATTTGGATAATCTTTCTATGTCAGTTTAGCTAAAAAGTCTCTTTTTGAATGGCCGTGTAAGTGCAAGTGAATGTTTATGCTTGCTGTCAATCTGTTATGACGTTGTGTTTATGTGTACATCTATCCATCCATACGAACATACATACTTCATACATACATACTTCCTCTTTTACCACTGAGGGTGTCGAGAGAAGAAGACAAATAGTGAGCACACACTATTGTGAGAGACGCGATAGTTAGTTAGTCGACAGATTATCATGAGTCCCTAATTGCTCAGATGCCCTCCTCAGTAAATCCCGCAGCATGTAGCGACTAACGACACAAGTTCTGTGCTGATTTATTCTTCTTTGGCTACTTGCGTAGTGTTCTTGTTTGGCGACACCCCTTTGAACTTGTTGTTCTTGCAGCCCTACCATGGTTTCAGATTCACAGTTCTCAGCTGGTTCACGTAAACGTCTTCTTTTAGTATTAGAGCATTCAGTATATCAACCTGGTCCATGGCTTGTCCGGCTTTCACAGTAGCCTTACCTCACTATTTGTCACTTTCCCTAAAGTGTGTTTCAAGAGACGTGTCCTAAAACTTAAACAAATATCTCAATAACCCATGTACGAATGAAGACGAATTCGTGCATGTGGTCTCCATGTGGTCTTAATTCCTAAGTCACTATAATTTTGTAACTGGCAATTAAACAGGTGAAGCTGTTTTCCTAAAGCAACGAATTTTTTTGATCCTTGTTGGACTAATAATTCAATACCCCTAGAAAATAGAACATACAGTAATTTTTAAAAACAATTTGCTTTTCTATGAGCCATGTGTGTATTCGTACACTTTGTTAAAGTAAAGCCATTAACCCTTACAGTCCTCTACAGTGTAGTTGTTGATACTTCAATGTTCAATTTCTTTAGTGTCATTATTTTATTCAAATCATACATTTTAACAATTTCTCATCGAGTCAACTGATATTTTCTATCTTGTGTTTCTGCATTCCTTGAACATGTGCTTTCCCAGGCTTGCATTCGGCGATGGGAATTACTTAAACCCAAACAAGCCATTGCATTCTTCTAAGGTTGCACGCCAATTTTCAACAAGTAACACCCAACGGTTGCCGAGCTACGTATTATTTAAGATTGCAAAGGACTTTTAAAGCGGACTTCAAGACCAGACATAATTTATGTTCCACTTTCATGCCACTGGTTTCGGGGAAGTCAGTGCGTTACTTCATGTGTCCACAAGTACACTACTTGATGACTGGGTACGTGCGTGTGGAGCCAGCTGTTTCAGGCATGGATGTCTGGCGTGCCGCTATCATTTTCTTCGTGACATAAACCACGAATTGTCTGATCTGTAGGGTGGGAACGGGAGGGGGGGGGGGTTGTCTGTGAGACATCGATTTGAGCATGGCTACTTCTAATTGAGACTGGTAGCGGGCCATCTTAAAGACACCGGAGAGGGATCGCCGGAACCTGGTAGCTTAAGCCCCTCAAAAAATAAATCCACTCCTTTTTTTCACTTGTTCTACCGATCATCTAACCTAGAGCTTTGACGTTTGCGAGCTTGTTTTTGGTCTGGTTCAACAACTAGACAGCTATTGCAGATGAACCGACGGAAGAATATTAGAAAATGCTCCCTGACCTGTTTTGTTAAGAATATCTCTTCCCTGTATTGTTAAAAATAAAAAGACGGCAATCTTGAACGATGCAAACAAAAGGATCGCATAGTGCATCTTAGAATATATAATGCTTTATGTGATTACTTTTAGATATCCGTTGGTAGAGCATGACAGCAAAAAATGCGGTCTGTTCATTTGAGGTGCATCAATATCTGTTGATGTATACTTTTTACATCAGGCGAGATACAGCGAAATTTGTCAGACAATAGATTGTGCAAAGTATAGTTTGTGTTCGCATTATCTATACAAACAAGCGAAGAATGCTTTCAAATACATCTAGAGAGTAATAACGAAGAGTCGGTGGCTTTAAAGTAACAATTGTATGGTATGGAACATTTTAAAAAAATTAGCAGGCAGTGGGTTTAGTTTAGGTAACAATAAGACAGAGCAGTAATAAACGGAGTTAGTGTGTTAAAAAAAATGTGTGGGGGTCATAAATAATGTACTAGAAGCAAAGCCTACGGAGAATATTGTATAAGTGGAAAGGGAGGAGATAATATGAAGAGGATAATACGGAAATCTACTCCTTGAACATATCACAATTCCAACCCTACAATACAAGAGCTCTAACCGCGTTATGGCCTATGTGGAAACAAACCACCTCAAGTTACCTCAGTAACACACACACACACAAAAGAGACAAAGTTCGTTTAGCTGGGGACCAGAACATGGCCCAGACAGGATATATTTTGTATACAGTCTAGATAGCAGTAACATAAAATAAGGCACACTAACTATAAGTCCTAATCCAAATAAAACAACTGGAACTTAACATAAAGTCAGCGTGATTCACAAATAACAATACATTAAGGATCAACATCGTGTCTACACAAGCCAAGCGTTGAGAACCAACTAACATAAATGAAAGTTTGCTTCCAGCGACAAAACATCAAATATCTCCGAGAGATGATACACACCGATGTATCTACCGAAACAGTTTAACTACTAGAGAAAATTTATGTCCAAGCTAAACTAACCATAGAATACACCACCGCCATAATCAACGAGCAAGACTCTCTATCTCGGCCCGGCCAATCGCACCTGTGTCGAGATGAGTCCACCTGCTGCCAGCATCAACAAACAAAGGTCAGCTGACCACTGTCAGCCGAGACACACCTAGAGAGGGCTCACAGCACAGTACACGCCTTTTTACTATTGACTACTGCGTACCAGATATTTATGGTAAGTGGAAATATAAAAAATAAATCATGA
>CAJHNH020000500.1:100000-145000 GCA_905116865.2 Candidula unifasciata
CCACGCAGCCCGCAGTGGGTTTTGATCGCGGTAAGTTGGATTACGAGTCAGACTCGCAACGCCTTAGCCACGGACGCAGCCCTGCTTCGTAGATACCAATACATTATCAATTAAAAACGTGTTCGAACAGACCCTGTGCTAATCACTCTAGCTAGAAAAGTCGTGAGTTCGCCTCCGGCGACCTACTATCACAATATCCGGTGAGAATACACAAGGAAATCTAGATCTAACACAATCTATCTATTAAACTTACCGTCACAACACAAAATCAGCGAGCCAGTCCGTCTATCGACCCAGTCCCCTGAACCTAGGTTGTGCTAAGAACCATGTTCAGTCCAGCAGTCGGGACTACATTGTTCTCGTCTCATGGCCCCAGACCCAAGAGCCAAAGAGAGCCTCCCCCTCCCCCCCCCCCCCGGCCCGCCCCCGCCAGGTCTTATACCAACTTTTCGACTTGCTAGGCACTTCAGGAGAATCCCAATCTGCAAACCTGCCGGCTTTCTCTGGCTAGTGTTTTTGAACCAAAATTATTATAACAAGCTAACAACTTATTTCTACCTGCCTATTACCTTTCGCCTTGGCTGTACATTACCTCAGGCTGCTATTCGTACATTTGTTGACTTTAACTTCCCACTTGTGCCGATGTCTGCGTCTTGTTGGCCGGTGTTCAGAATTTTCTTTAAGTATGGATTTTACAAGAGTTAGGTCTTTTAAAATATTTCCGAACATGTTCGCCTGATTCTGTTTTATTTATTTCTTGTCTCTTTCCTAGTTTCTTTGGAGACTCTGATTGTTTTTGTTTCGATGAAATAGCCCTGTTCTTATTTATAATCAGATCTCCAGTACAATTCTATAGTTGCTTGTTCATCGTTCAGGTCTGTGCACCATATAAAAGGGTTGTCTATATAAAATCTGACTCATATTTAATGTGTTTATCTTTCTA
Organism: Candidula unifasciata; assembly: GCA_905116865.2. Taxonomy (NCBI): domain Eukaryota; kingdom Metazoa; phylum Mollusca; class Gastropoda; order Stylommatophora; family Geomitridae; genus Candidula; species Candidula unifasciata. Next base: position 100,944 of record CAJHNH020000500.1, read on the forward strand.
AATCTAAATAATTTTCACCTATGTCTTTATCTATTAAAAGAAATCAAATTCAGAACGTAGACGGAAGAGAAATGGAGCGAAAGGACGCCAAAACATGGGTTGATTATGACTCTAAACATCACATTGAGTAACACGCAAGCACTAACTCTATATGTCTATTCTTTACATGTCTCTAAAAGGTTAAAAAATAAAAGGTGGAGATGAAAATGTAACTGAAATGACTAGTTTTATTTTTTTTTAATGTGTGTTTTCTTTTTTTTTTTTTTTAATGCCAACTGAATATTTTAAACATCATATAATACCCAGTGTTCAGACATAAGAATACTGTCGGTCGAAAAAAAAAATATGCAGACATAAACAAAGCATATATGGTATAGATAGATACACACACACACACACACACGCACACGCGCACGCGCACGCGCACGCACACGCACACACACACACACACACACACACACACACACACACACACACAATTAAAAAGAATCGTATGAAAGTTTCGTAAAATTATGTTCAATATGTACTACAGAACAGTTTTCAGGGTTTTTTTTTTTTATGTTTCAAAAATACTGCATACAAGCTTTTGTTTTGGTATTGTTAATCGTATCTTGTTAGATTTATTAGCGTTGGTCACTGCCTGAATGTTTTGTTACTTGATAAACAAAACAGTTTCTTAGTAATGTATTATGGTAGTTGGATTATTTTGTATGTTCAATTCGAACACCTAGTTAACTAAAAACATTGAAAACAGTATTTATTTGTTCAAGAATATCGCATCTAAGTCAAGATTATCTTTAAAGAGTTATCATCTTCCAAAAAATTTTTTTTTTTTTTTTTTTTTTTAATATTTCAAGCACAAATAGACAGATAAAGAGTTATTCGGCAATACCGCAAATAATTATGCGCATGTCCTATTCCGTCTGGAAGTTTCAAATATCTTCATCAGTCTCTTGCCTCAAGTAAACAATCAGTTTTCAGCTTGCTCTCAACACAAAATCTATGCGTAATTTCGCCTTTACTCGCAAAGAAACCTGGGCAATGCAAACAAATATAAGTCTTTGCCGGGTAGTTTCCAGGTAGTTTCCAACTACGATAAGCCAGGGGAATAATTGTGTTTGGAATTGTGTTTTGAAAAAAAGAAGGGAAATTGTTTGTGCTAAAGAATGGAATGGCTAAGTTTTCAAATATATCTAGAAATTTAGCTGCAGTCAATCTTTGGGATTTATCTCGATTCTGAAGCGGGCGCCTAATGTCCAGGCCTCATGATAAGCTGATACCCCATGAATATGGTGTTGTTTATCGTCCACTTTCAACGTTGATAATACCTTTTTCATATGTTGCTAACAGGTTAGTCTGGGGCATTTCGCATTGCTTGTTTCATTTTGTATGCAGCGACGCCGCCGGACACAAATCATCGGGGAGGATACTCGGCTAAGGACAGGAGGCTCCGTGGGAGGTCTGGACTCGTTTCGTGGGTGCGTAGTTCGATTCCCGAGTGCATTTTTTACGAATATCCACGTTGATCGTCGCCTAAGCTGAGGAGTTCGTTTTTGTGTGTGCGATGCTGTTGTTAGGGTTCAAGCCGTTCGACGAAGAGTGGCCAGGGATGGTAGTGGGATGAGTGTGGGTGGAGGTGGGGGAGGCTCACGGTGGCTGAACGGTCAGATTCCGTCGTTGATCTTCCGTTGTATTAGGCAACACAAATGTGGAGGAAACAATCTACTCAGACACAGCTGCTGCCACTCAGTTCATGAAATACTCAATTTTGACGCTCCTAATGTATAAAATGGGGGTGACCGTGGCGAAGTGGTCAAGCCGTTTGCCTCGCCCTCTGAAGGTCCTGGGTTTGTTTGACGGCTGCGGAATTCAGTTTACGTGTGCAATTTTTATGGAGATCCCTGGGGATCGTCGCCGGAGCTCCGAAATTCGTGCTCTGCTCGACACTTTCAGCAGGCGTCTACCTGTTCTGCGGAGAGTGACCGAGCCATATTCGATAAAGCGCTCTGCAATGAAGTCGATCCGTTCGACTTTAACCTTTAACTTTCACTTTATATCTTAACATATGTATGTATGTATGTGCGTCTGTGTTTTAGTGCGTGCGTATCTATCTATCTATCTATCTATCTATCTATCTATCTATCTATCTATCTATCTATCTATCTATCTATCTATCTATCTATCTATCTATCTATCTATCTATCTATCTATCTATCTATCTATCTATCTATCTATCTATCTATCTATCTATCTATCTATCTATCTATCTATCTATCTATCTATCTATCTATCTATCTATCTATCTATCTATCTATCTATCTATCTATCTATCTATCTATCTATCTATCTATCTATCTATCTATCTATCTATCTATCTATCTATCTATCTATCTATCTATCTATCTATCTATCTATCTATCTATCTATCTATCTATCTATCTATCTATCTATCTATCTATCTATCTATCTATCTATCTATCTATCTATCTATCTATCTATCTATCTATCTATCTATCTATCTATCTATCTATCTATCTATCTATCTATCTATCTATCTATCTATCTATCTATCTATCTATCTATCTATCTATCTATCTATCTATCTATCTATCTATCTATCTATCTATCTATCTATCTATCTATCTATCTATCTATCTATCTATCTATCTATCTATCTATCTATCTATCTATCTATCTATCTATCTATCTATCTATCTATCTATCTATCTATCTATCTATCTATCTATCTATCTATATATATATATATATATATATATATATATATATATATGGCACCTTTCAGTCTGCTATCACGTTTTCAGACTAGTCATAATGGCCTCTGTGTCTGCAAGATCATCTGCACCTCTGCCAGATAATCTACACGCTCCTTTCCTCGAACACATGTAAGGCACAAAGATAAAGGTTATAATAGCTATCCGCAAAAAGCACGACAGGGCTGTTTGGATGTTTATTGACGCCCTTGAAGAGTTTATTGGATTGCCTCTTAGAGACACCGCCAAAAATGTTGATTAGATAGAAGGTTGTTTAACTGTACTATACCTATCGGACGTTCGTCTTTTTTCTGCTATTCTTTACAAAACTTATGCAAATGTTCAACCTATCTTCTCTATTTTGATCCAACCTCTCGTCTGTTTTGATGTCCATTAGATCACAAGACGGCAGTTCTGTCTTAGACTCGAGTCAATATGGCGGCCTGGTCAGTCTATCAATTTATCTAGATCCATACATCTACTCTAACCTACCAATTTGTTTCCGTCTTTCACTTATTTCCTTCTTTTCTCTGGTAAGACTGGATTTTCCCAGCCGGCCCAGCACGCTCAACTAGCCAATAAAACGCATTTAGGGTCACTCAAAACCTCTGTCGGGCAGATAACGGTCATTCAATTGAGTTTGATGGTGGACGGGAGAGAGCTGAGTGGAGAGGGAGCAGAGTTTGATAAAAGGGGAGACGGTATTGCTAATACTGGGGATTATGATACTAATGTAGGGATGTAGGTGTTAGATGTGTTGGCTAGGGGATGTCCGGGATGTTTTTGCTTTCGTTGTAACTATATCTTTGTTTGTTATCATTATCGTCATCTTTATCTTCAGCATCTATGCCATCATCGTCATCGTTATATCGTGGTCTTCTATATCCTCATTGTTTTCGTCGTCTCATTAACATGACTCGATGTCGTTAGTATCGTCATCATTATCATCATCATTGCGTACTATATCATCTGCGATATTATCAACATGGTCATCATAGTCATCACCACCACTGCCACCCTCATTATGATCATCATCACAGCCACTCTCATTATGATCATCACCACTGCCACTCTCATTATGATCATCACCACTGCCACTCTCATTATGATCATCACCACAGCCACTCTCATTATGATCATCACCACTGCCACTCTCATTATGATGATCATCATTGAAAGCAGCAGCAGCAAAACAGTATCTGTACCTACTATCAATTTCCATGTCTACCAAAAAAATCACTGAAATTATCTAACTGTTGTTACAACTCTACTTTAATGCTCTTTGTAACAAGTGAGTGATTCTACTTAATTTTTTTGTAACAAGTGATTCTACTAAAATTATCTTTGTAACAAGTGATTCTACTAAAATGATCTTTGTAACAAGTGATTCTACTAAAATTATCTTTGTAACAAGTGATTCTACTAAATTATCTTTGTAACAAGTGATTCTCCTAAATTATCTTTGTAACAAGTGATTCTGCTAAATTATTTATGCAACAAGTGATTCAACTAAATTATTTTTGTAACAACTGATTCTACTAAGTTATCTTTGAAACAAGATTCTACTAAATTATCTTTGTAACAAGTGATTCTGCTAAATTATTTATGTAACAAGTGATTCTACTAAGTTATCTTTGTAACAAGTGATTCTACTAAAAAATCTCCATAACAAGTGATTATTTATATTTAAAAAAAAAAGTATCTCTGTGGCGAGTCACAGAAACCCCGTTTAACCGTGAGGTTATATTAGGGCTTCCTGCCAGAGCCGAGGTGAGGCTTTATGCAGTAAACAATTGTGTCCTACGTTGCGACTGAGTTATTTTATTGCTGGATGGAGTTGGTCTTCTACATTAGTAGTAGTAGTTGTACATTTCACCCTAATTGGACATCACACAAGCGATAAACACCCGATGACTCAAAGTGCCTCGCCCGGCTCTCTAGCGTAGTTGGCTAAACCAAATTGCGCTGTGACCGGGTGACGAACTCCTTGTGGTCCGGGTTCACTCCCGGGAGTAGGCAGAAAAGCCACATTCTCCCAGATTTACGGTATTTACAATGGAATCAAGGCCAGAATGTTGCGATATCCATAATACCGAGCCTAAGGGTTAACAACTCATAGTTTCTGGATACTAAAACAAACAAACTCAAAGTGCCACCATGTGGAGGATCACCTGTGGAGAGGTCCCAACAACCGCGTTCAGCCATTTGACCATATTCATGGCCGGGTTATATTGTGGCCCCTAGCAAGAACCAGAGAAGAGCTTCAAATAAAGAAATATTGCATCCCAAAAGAGGGATGATAAGGTAGTATTTACCGGCTATAATTTCTCCAGCGTCACTGTCCAGCCTACTATATTGCAGTTTAAATTGCTACGAAACGATTATTTATGATTTTTATTTAAAAGTCAATTGATTCATATCGTTTGATATGTGTATGTCGCGTTTTTTAAATAGTTGAAATAATTCTTGCTTTAAAAAAAAAACGCATACGGACACTCCTAAAAATCATTACCGTGATTATTTCCCTTATGGAAACATACTTTTTTTAAATGTTTTTGTCTCCCTTATCATAATTTTTTTTTCTACCGATTTTACCACATTTGTTGCGTTTCATCGCTTCTTTTCTAAACGTCTAAACGAGCCACTAGGACCCAAATGTCCACATCTGAATGCTACTTGGACTTCCCTACACGGACACTGCTCAAACTGACCAGGCTCATTAGGCATCTGATGAATCTCGGTTTATCTCCGCCACTCTCTCGCTTTACTAGCTTTTCCTTGCATTTTTTTCTTGTTGCTTTTTCTTAGTATTATTCTCTCAACACCCTTCCCTATTACCCCGCCACCAAGATTCCTAATCTCATACTTTTTCCCGAAGCTTCTTCTTTTTCTTGGATTCCTAATCTCCCATTCTTTAATGGTCAGGCAGTCTTCACCTACATATAGGGGATGAGAGCAGGGGAGTAGACAGACGGGGGGAAAGGGGGAGGGGGTGGGAGGGGGATTGAGCGCTAGAAATCTAACATATTTTCTAGGGATTAGTGGGGGCCTCAGGAGGCCTAATTATGTGCTTAATATTAATAATAATAATAGTTGCTTTCTGCTATAGCTCTTGAATTGGCGATTCGCACGTTGTGCTGTGGTTTACAGCTAGGGTGCTTTATCTGTGCCTTTTGGCTCAACGCATTTGATTTCAGCGCACTCCTAGTAAGTTGGCTAGTACCACATGCTAGCTGGGGATAGGAACAGTCTATTATTGTCTTGTAAAATGGGGTCCGGAACCTATCCGTAACATAATAATAATACTAAAGATAATAATAATTATTATTTTTATTACAATATTCTGACCGGCACATAAGAAACTAATAGCGGATTTTCAATCATCTTCTTTTTTTTAGCGTTTACCGACTGCAAACTCCACATTAAGTTTTGTTTGTTCGACCCATTCTGGATTTTGGGTTTGTTCTAGAACTCTAGAATTTTGCCTGCACGTCTATTTTATAGATGTAGATCACAGTATGCAGATTGTTGGCTGCTTATTTTTTCTGTCGGATTCATTGCAACTTCACATGAAGCGCCCCCGTATTAGTCACTTTTAGGGCCAGCTCGTTAGAGGGCTGTTGCCCCGCCCCCACATTTGTTTTCTCGCCCCAGTCAGAGTCCCGTACCCGCAGGGGGACTTCATAAATAAAATCGACTGTCAAAGAGAGAGAAGGAGAAAGAGAGATGGGGGAGAGAGAGAGAAGGGGAGAGAGGAGAGAGAGGGGATGGAGAGAGAGGAGAGGGAAGAGAGGGTGGAAACATCTTCTATACATGGCTAGGTTGGGTTGGAAGCCAGCTTAGCTCACATACATGGGAAATGGGAGGCTGGCAAATGGGTTAAACCCCCAGATTCGCGCCACTCAGTGAGTTGGAAAGAAAGTACACCAAGGCTGTTTTAGATATTACAAAATGGAGCCTCTGTTCAGAAATGCTTTATTCAACTGAGTATTGATTAGCTGAGTAAATTTTCTGATGACAAGATAGGAATTGTTATCATGATAGTTAGAGCAGCAGTGGCCTAGTAGCTAGACTCTCGCCTGGCCGCCCGAAGGTCTAGAGTTCACTTTCGGATAGAGGAGAACAAAATCATTAAGTATATCACAGTGCCAAATTGAGGTAGGCCTATTGGCTAAAGATGTTACTGCTTAGGGCGTTACAATCTTCAGGTGCCTTAAAACAAAATCACAAATGTAGTTTTCTTTAACATATAATTGTTTAAAAAACGTTTCAATCACCCTCTTCACCCCGCCCATCCCCACCCCACCCCGCCTCGATATTATCTTGTAATTTTATTATTATTTTGGGTAAATTATCTAAGGCTTGTTTCTTAAAATAACTTGTTGAGATTAGGTGGTGTAAATTAAACGGGTAGGGGCTTCAGGACTTCATATAGTTTAAGCCCTCAACAAGGTTCAATCCGGTCCTGGTTTACGTATATTGAATCTGTCAGAACGAGACCCTGGATCAATTAGCTAGTTTCCTTATCTCTGTGGCACCTAACAGCCTCAGTTTCAACCTCAGATGAGTAAAAAGAAAAAGATATCATATCTCTATGAAGAGGAGTAGTTCCTGTGATCGCCAAGTCGCTGGCTTGTGAACAGGGCAACCAATTGTTGTAACAAACAAGTTTACTTTCGCGCCAGAAACTAAAACTAACTAAATTTATTGATATTGATTGAAACTCAGATCTGCCCTGATGACGTGTTTAGGGACAAAATAAGGAAAGGTCCCCATTTGCGAATCTGGTATATGGTGAAATGCCCATATTTGTATAGAGCAATCGGCACTACAATGATGGTGTGGTAACAGTACTTATTTCCATGATATTTGCTGCCATCTATTTTAGCGTTTTACTATCCATCTTTCTGTAAAACTAATACATTTCTTTGCCAGGTCTTTTATGTCCTCCCCGTCCCCCACCCGAATCTCACTTTCTTGCCAGGTTTTCTGTTGTGTCTAGTATGCAGTCTACATGTACGAGATTGACTGTGACAGATTTCGTACCATTCAGAGCAGTTTACAAAAATTTAGAGCAGTTTAGTGATAGAACTAAGAGGTGGCATCCCTTTGTTTAATCTATACTTTTTCTGTCTTTCAGTTGTCATCAATTGTTAAAGTGCACTGACGCAAAAATACTGGTATTCTTGAGTCCATAGATGTTCAGCATGCTGAATACCAGCTAATTTCTGGGATCTTTTCGAATAATTGTAAATAAATGGAGTGAACTTTTAGATTTTACAGTAAAAATCTGAATTTCCGGTTCTATTTATTGTCAGAGGTGTGTCTGCATAATACATTGATAGGTGAAGTAAATTTATTTGTTGTCATTAATGTTCAACTGAGTTGAGGTATGCTTAGTAAACAAAGACATCCCAACACTCAGGGCATTCCCATATGCGCTCCGACCACATCTTCAGTAGCCAGCGCAGAGTTCTAATACTAATGGTACCGAAGGCAGTCTGACTATATGTCCATCCTGCCATTCCTCTGAGTGTGGTGTGACGGTCAGGCACTCTGGTCACACCCAGTTGTATCATTCTCTCAAGGCCATGCTAATCTATTTTCTCTTCATTACTTATTTCCAAAGAGCCTTGATCACATCTGCCTTATCATATATCAACTCGCCACCCAATGATGCAGATCCACCCAATCTCTCTGCCTTGTTCAGTTGTATACATGTACCCAATATACAACAGTTAGTATTTTCCTTTAGTCACTATTAGACCTCACGATGTATCTTAACTGAACAGCAAATTGTATTATGGTTGACACATTTGGATATGGAGATGTATTTGTTGCAACTGGAGATGTACCTAACGGGTTGCTCATCAAAAGAATGGTTGTAATCATTCCGAACCTGACGATCTCAAAAGTTTGATAATTTAACTGGCTGAAAAAATTGTAATCCATCTCGGTGCCAGTACCCGTCTTTCTTTCGGAGCACATCTTCAACACACGTTTTCGAGAAATGAGTGTTTATTTTTTAGAAGGATTTGTGAAAAATCAATACTACATTGTGATGTTTATGTCAGTTTCAGTTTCGGAGAGTAACGATTTTATGTGTCTCTAACATTTTTTAAGATGTCACGACTAATGACATCTACATCAAAGTCGTCAACTTTCCTTTTCCTTCCTTGCTTGACATGAGCGTACTCTGTGTCCTGTCTAATCCAACGGTTCAATGATGCTCTATCCAGACCAAGCGCCAGTCGTATTCGTTTTTCTGGGTCATGAATGTCCAAATATAAATGACCGATCTTAGATTCCCTGACGACGTGCTGGTCTATTTTGGCTTTAATAAGCTAGCTGTAGGAAACAATAACTCAACACTAATTTGTGGATGCGCCTTTGACTAAACAACCTTGACCGACGTCTTATTTTGGCGCGGGGAAATCATGTGGTTTCCTTTGACTCCTGTTAAAGTAGTCATAGTGTGCATTAATTCTTTAAACTAAGGAAAGTAAGCCTTCCAAAAGTCTAACAAGACAGTTTCATGATAAAAAAATGTTTATCGTAAGGAAGGGAAAAAACAAAACTACATATGATATTCTTCTTTAGTGAAAAAAAAAAAAAAAATAGTTTATTCGCGTCATGGATATTCTAAGGCTGCAATGCAAAAAAATCATTGCTATATAACCCGCAGTTTTCGAGAAAATCGCTTGCATATGTGTTTATCTATTGTTGAACGAACTATAAAAAAACACCCCCCCCCCCCCCGCCCCCCACCCTACCTCTCCCCAGCCACTCACGTGGTTCATAAAAGATTTTATATTTTATATTAATATTGCCTGAATTCTAAGCCGACAAATTGCTCCCTGCTATGGTCTTCCACAAGATTTCACTTTGGAAAATGTCCCCAAACTAACAACAGTTATCGGGGAATTTACATAGGTAATGGATTCAACCATTTGCCTTGTTCACCGAAGGCCGCTGGTTCATTTCACGGACTGCATTGTCCGGTCTATGGGTGCTTTTTCTGTGGGGATCGTGGCGATGGTCGCTGGAGCTCCGTTCGTGTTTTTTGAAACGCTCTTGACACCCTGTAGCCATTTTGCTGACAGAGACCGAGTCATGTTGGATTAAACTCTTTGATTTGAATGCTTAACGAGTCGACATTTCGTTTTCAAAATATGCCTGTCAGGTCGACCCACCCTAAAATGTGTACTAAAGTCCTGGGAGAGTATCGGCGACCAGTCTAATGTTGACTGTGTACACTGGTTGGTCTATAAAAATATAGCGTTATCACTATATACACTATTTGCCTAGAGTTGGGAAATGGACTTTGCTTGGTTTTTCAAAAACAAGGAACATAATGCGGTTATTACATCGTCAGTGTATGCTTGTTGCGGTTGTCTCGCATGTAACTTTTTATGGATTAGCTGATGCATTACTGCCTATTTCTGGAGACCTCACAGATGTGGCTTGCAGAAGATGCTCAAAATTCCTTCGTTGTTTAAAATAAATAATCTCGATGTTTTTAAAAATGACGAGGGCCAGAAGATATAATAAACATCGAAAAGACAGTCATATTTTGGCCACGCTATGAGAGAAAAGATATTGGAACATGTGACAACTGAAAAGTTTTGTGAATAGATGGACAGAGGAAGACAGCGCGAGAAGATGTCTGGTAGCCTGTTGTTATGACATGAAGGGGCGTCAGCACAGGAACCGATACATGCTCTGTGAGATGATCTTGCAGACGCCGGATGGCTCACGCCAGTTGCTAAGTTATCACATGGAGGCATGTCAGCACAGGAACCGATACGTGCTATGAGATGGTCATGCAGACGCCAGATCGCTTACGCCAGTGGCCTCGGCACTTGGTGGTGATCATTACTGTTTATTAAAACTATTATTTTGCAGATTGAGAGGTTCAGGTATTGTCACCTCCTGCGTTCGCTACAAATGAGGCATCTGGCACGTTGTATTGTGGTTTACAGCTAGGCTGTAATATCTGCGCCGTTCGGTCCAAAGATTTCGATTTCAACAAAACCAGAATTAGTTCTATTTTACACAGTGTTCATCTTCTGTAAATATGTTTATTATTAATAAACATCGCAAGCTTTTTCTCCATTCTCTTTCTATGCAACCACCTCGATATCATAGATGGAACCCTGTCCAGCACCTTTGGCCTCTCTCATCAGCCTTCGTTTTTAGGGTTTCTCTAGTGCGTTCTCGTTTCCCTTATCCCACATTTTCCCTACCTCGGTGCCTGTTTGGTGATTCCCTGCTCGTCTCTTCTCAGAATGTGTCCAATATAGCGACATCTTCTCTGTCTTATAATTGTTAATACCAGGGATTACTCAGATACTTCTCTTATTTCTTCGCTCGTCTCTGATTCATCCCATCTTATATAAATCATTTTCCTCAAGACTTTGTTCTCAAATGCTTTAAACTTTTGTACCACGTGGGGGGTTTTTTAGAACTGAAAACACATAACCTGGTTTGAAAACTTTTGTATAATTTAGAATTCCGTATTTTGTTCAAACTCTCCGAAAGCTGCTGATGTCTGGTCTAAAAACGTCATCATGTTTCGTGTGCTGTGTTAGACATCACTCGGGGCTCCACCACTCCACTCTGTTGCAAGCAACCCCCTCCATTTCTGACATGCAGTTCAGCCCAGCATTTTTTATTATTGGTGTCCAATATATTTGTCATTTCATAATTTATTTGCAGTTCCCCTTTTGATGCTATTTTCGCTGCGTCATTTTTTTTTTTTTAATGTCTTTGCTTGCCATTGCATCTCTTACTGAGCAAAACAATATCATCTGCAAAATCTAAATCTTCCCAATGTGTCTTATCCGTCAAGTCAATGCCGGTGTTTCGAACACAACATTTGTTTATCCCAGTCAATAGCTATATCAAATAACAGAGAAGATAAAATACATCCACGTTCCACTGCAGTTTTCAACTGCAAAACTACCACTTAAACCATCACCTCTTTGCACTGCATATTTCCAGGCTTCATACTTCATTGCTTTAATAATTTCTTTTTAGTTGGTTTACCAAAGCATTCGTAAATTCCCCTCAGTGGTGCTGTGCGTAAACCATCAAAAGCCTTAATAAAGTCGATGAAATTGAGAATAAGGGGAGGTTTTTATTTTCTACAGATTTCTCTAAAAATAAGCCTTAGGGTAAATATTTCATCTAACCAAGCTCCCCCAGGTCGAAAACCAACATGTTCCTATCTAGAGATTTTGTCCACGAACTTTTTAATTATGTTGATAATTATTTCTGAAAAGTTTTGGCCATAACTGATATCAGTCAGTGTAATTCCTCTTTTATGGATCAGGACTATTGAGGATCTCCACACCCCCCCCCCCCCCCCTTTTTTTTCCCACCCCTAGAAAATTGTAGGAATGGAAATAGGAAATTATGAATGATTGGTAAGGGGAAAAAAAAAGGGGGGGGGGGTGGAGGGAGGATGGAGTGTGGGGGAAGGGGAGAGTCCTACTTAAACAAATGTGTAGGAATAAGAATATTAATTAAACATTTTGAATTAGAATGATGTAAAACTTATGTGTCATCGAACATAAAATGTATGTACGTATGTATGTGTATGTATGTATTTATGTATGTGTGTATGTATGAACGTTTGTATGTGTGTACGTATGGGTGTGTATATAATTTTATATATGTATATATAATTGTGCTCTTAAACAAGAGGCTCCCATCCCTGGATAATGTGTAAAGTGATGGGGTCACTTTCACTCTCCCAATGTTCTTCTTGACTTGGCACTCCTCATATATATAACATGTACAAGGTCCGACAAATAAGTAATGAGCCTGTTTTTATTATGGCTAAGACAAAAATGGCATATGTGATTCACAGCTTGGAATCTAAATGGGCAACCTTCATTTATGATCTGGCAACTTTCATAGCCGCCCGATAAGCAGACAACTAACAAGCCGCCATTTTGTTAACATAGTCAGAGGTGCATTGTTACGTAATCAGCAAGGAGCACACACAAAAAAGATGACATTAAATTCTGTTTAAAACTTAGAAAAAGCGTAATTGCAACAGCTGAATTGATGCTACAAGTTTATAGCGATTATTGTTTATCTCGTTCACAGATTTTCAGCTGGTTTTCATGAATTCAAAATTGGTGTGGAAAAGATTACTAATGCAACTAGACCTGGACGCCCAATTTCGGTTCATAGTGAGGAATTCATTGCAAAATTCCGAGAATAGATACAAGAAGATCGTTGTTCGATTGCGCGATTAGTGAGTGGTAGATGAATTAAATTTTAATACAGAGACTATTCGTAACATTTTAGTAGAATATTTAGGCTAGAAAAAAAGTTGCTTGTCGGTTTGTATTTAACACCAATTTCTTTCCTTTTCACGACAATGCACCGGTTCAAAGGGCGGTAGTTGTACAAGAATTTTTGGCCCCAAAACAAGTGCTTGTTTTCAACCATCCACCATATTCCCCAAGATCTGTCTTCCTGTGACTACTTTCACAAAATAATTTAAGTTGGCATTGAAAGGACGCTTTTTGGATGATATTGATGACGTCCAAAGGGCCGTAACATTGACTTCAAGGATCATAATAACAAAATAACTACAGAAGTCGTTCCTGTGTTTGTTAAATCGTGCCACTCGTTGTATCAATGCACAAGGAGCTTGCTTTGAATAAAATACAGGTTATATCTTCAACTGTTGATTAGTTTTATTTTTATGGACTTAGTCTCATTACTTAATTGTCGCACTTTGATAGTCTCAGTATAATCGAGAGTTATAAGCCATTACTGAAAAACTGGTTATGTATGACACAATTCTTTCTTACTTGTTCTCTCAGGTCCTTGGTGTGTCCATCAAACTACCAAGCATCGATCTAAATTTCCTGTCACATCGACGAACATCAGAGTTTGCTTAACATTCAACAGCTACAGCCTGAAGCAAATCCTTGTGAAAACATTAAACTAGAACTAACATATCCAAGTGTCATCTTTGTTGCCTAACCTTGCACAATGGAGTCACAGATTTTCTACTTCATCGTCCTGTTATTCTGCACACTTGCAGTCTCGGCAGCTCCAGCCAGCACTCGTAACCACAATATTAAACACCTCGTCACCCTCCTCGGAAAAATTCGCGACATGGAACGAGGCACATCCACGAGTCCGCATGCAGCCACTAGAAACAGTACCCCAGATGTTGCTCCTGCGGGCTTCCCAAGTCAGTTGGACTCATCCCAGGCTGACATAGTAGACGTGGAAGAATCACCAGAGCGTGGATATCTCGGCAAACTGCTGGCGCAGGTACACAAACGGCAAGGGGCCTGGTCCTACGATTACGGTCTTGGAGGAGGCAGATTCGGAAAGAGGCATTATGGGGATTATGGGATTGGAGGAGGTCGGTTCGGGCGGGATGTTGATCACGTGGATTTGTTGGACGGAAATGATGCAGATTTGACCTCATAGTCTTGTTTGTTTACCCAGAGCAAGAGCAGGTTGCTATCCAATTTTTTTTTTCGGAAAAATGATTTCTTGAAAACTGTCATTAATGCCAGAATTAACCCGTTGTCTAGAGCGACGAAGATGGGGCTTCTCAACCCTGAGAAAATAGGGCTGCATTGCTTGTGCAGTTGCCACGAACTGTGCAGCTTAGGTCTTGTAATAATTTATTTATTTATTATCCCCCGCCAGAAAAACATTTCCATCATCTTCCTAAAGATTCGAACATGGGTCTACAGAATGAGAGTTCAATGTTCTAACAGCTCGGTCGGCAGCTCCTCACAACAACCAATAGAAACAGCTGTAGATTTTTTTTAGATACTTCAAGAAGTTGAAGTTACAGAAATCAACAATTAAAGTTAGCTGGGTATCCTTTACGTGGCACTGCAGTATCAACCTCAGCAATGTTGTCATTATTTGTTTGTTTTTTCTGTTTATTGTTAGTTAGTTAGTCCGCAGATTATTCTTACTGTCAATCGAACCATTCAGTCCATAAGTGATCGGATCCCGACCTTAGTAAAACCTGCAGCCTGTAGCGGCCCATGGCACCAGTTCTGTGTTGGTTTCTGTTTGTTGTCACAAGATGCCATGTTTATGTTCAGTAGTTTGCCATTCCTTACTAAACGGTCCTCCATACCACTACCCAGACCAACTCAGGGCAGTCTGCTGTCAAACTGGCCACAGCCGGAATTGATTCGGCAGCCTGGTATTACGAAGTGTTGCAGCAATACCTGAGCAACAGACGCCGAGAAAGACGCCATTAGACAACAGTACTTCTTCATCGATCTCCAGTCATGGACTTCATCCACTGTGACCATAAACTGGAATGGCATCTCTGGTTCTTTCATGTTTCCCCAAAGTTTAGTTGTCGGGTCTACTAGCTGTGGCCACACATGCTGATTCCCAGCCTCACCAGTCTTGCAAGACATGGTATGCAGTCTGTTGTGCATGAAGACACTGACAGACAACTGTATGTCTCATATCTAATTTTTGTTTTGTGATTTGTGACAACAGTATACTTTCACTGTTAACATCACACATGGGTGCTGGGCTGGTGCTCTGGTTAGCAAGTTTTCATTCTAGTCTGATCACCTATCACATAATGTGCCATGATAATTATCGTGGGTTGTTATGTTTACCCATCTAACACTATCGCTAAAATCGTTGATCACGTCATTGTTCCTATCTCACCCATCCATAATGCTAAGACATCCGAATTTTTATTCTCTCTGCCATTCCCCTGCTGTCTGTCTATCATTTTGCCAGTAGTTTCCAAGTTCTCCAGCCCATTCGTTCACATAGCAAGTCAGAAAAATACCGACTGTCTGCGTCTCATTTCTCAGATCATTTTACGGTTTTGATCTGTGCCAACAAGGACTGTTACTTTTGTTTTGATCAGTCTATGAAATGTTTCGCATTTTTCAAAAGAACCACATCTCCGCTGCGAGTAAATGGTTTTCAGCTTTTGTGTAGTGTCTTTACTCCACATGCATATAATAACATAGGCTTTGTTTAGCACTTTAACTCTCTTCTTCTCACTGTAGTTGTCACCCCAATCTCGTTAAAGTCATATTCCGACCCAAGTGGATTTACATAAATTGTCCTGAATTCCTGTGTCCATCCAGCATAAAATATGTACTAGGACTTGATGACCCTCACACTGACCTACCAGCTGCCCACTAATAATTAACATAATGTGACTAGAACTAACTTCTAAATGGCGAAGTGGTCAAGCCGTTTTCCTGGAGCACTGAAGGTTCTGGGTTCATTCACGGATTGTGTCGTTAAGTTCACTAGCGCAGTTTTTGTTTGAATGAAGATTTCATAGTGGTAGTCGCTACAGCTGCGGAGCTAGTGCTCTATGTAATGCTCTCAACGGGTGGGTAGCCGTTCTGCGGAGAGAGACCGAATCATATGAGGCAATGAAGCCGATGGCATATACCTTACTTTGAACCCAGTACGCTAAAGGGCGTCTAAGGGGACTAAGTGCACGCTTGAATTCGAATTTGTCACCTTGGTGCATTCATGTCAACAACTGCACGCAGCACCGACCGTTCACTGAGCAAGGTAAACTAAAAAGTAAATGTCCCTTCACACGCAGGGGTGCTTTAGGTTCATGAGCTTAAACGCATATTTTTATAGGCCTCTAGGAGTCAATTAGCCAGCCTCATGCCGGCCGCTTTTACTTCTCTCACTTCACCTGGTACCCACTCATAGTTGGGGGTTGGGGGTTGTTTTTCTCTTGTGCCATTAGTGGTCAGAATTTTCCGGATCGAATTCAACGAAATTCGTTAAAGTAAATTTTCGTGATCGACTCTTTAAAAATAACAAAACTTGCCGTTAAAATCAATTGTCAAAATGTGCTTCATAAAATTAAAAAATAATAATAATACTTTTAAAGTCAATTTCTATGATCTAATGACTGAAAGTAACTAAACTTGCGGTTGAAATTAAATGTTATAATGAATCTGGTCAAAACTCATAAACGTAAATGGCCACGATTAACTGAACAGTTAAAAACAATTATCAATAATTGTCAAGTTTTACTGGCCGAAGTCTAATATAACTCGTTATAATTATTAATTATGACTTTCTTCGGCGGTTGTCACATTGTACTGTGGCTTACAACAAAGTCGTGATATCTGTGCCTATCCACCCATCATATCCAATTTCAGAAAATCATTTTTACGACATGCTTTCTAAGGGTCAGTGGGTCGATTGGTCATTAGCTTCAAATGCAGCCTGGTACCCACACGAGACACAGAACTGTAACAGCACCAAATATAATTTATTGATAGCTTAAACACAACTCGCCAATGTGAAATGGTAATGATTTAGTAACTACAATTTAACCCTCACTGTTAAAGTTAACTGTCACGATTGACGATGAATTAAAATTGGATAAAATCATATGTTAAAATTAATCGTCACAATTTACTGGCTAAAATTTAACCAAATCTGTGGTTAAATTTAATTGGCACGATTTACAGAGTGAAATCTAAGCTACCTTTGAAGTTAATTATCACGATTTATTTCTTCTTCTCTTTAAAGTCGTTGCCGTGTGGCGTTGGTAGTCATGTCTATCCACAACCTTCTATCATGCTTACTTTCAACAAAATCTGACACAGATGATTCTCCATGGCATAGGATGAACTTACTAAGGTTTAATTTTTTTTTTTTTTTTTTTGTTAACGCTTTAAATTAATTATCGGTATACACTGCCAAGAACAAGATTATTATGTGGCCTCCAAATTTTCCTTGTTGTATGACTTTCTTTTATCCATCAGAATAATGTCGTTTCACAAAAAGAACTGAAAATTTTAGAAGGTTGACTAATAAAGACGATAAAACACAAAATTGAAATATTTTGGTTACTTAAAACGTCACGGAAGTATTGAGAACAATAGTGGAGGGATATATGTTTGGGAAGGGAGAAAGAGGAAGGCCAAAGGAAAGATAGGTGCAGAATGTGGCGGATGATCTCCAGGTCGGTGTAATCTGACACAGGACATCTTGCTTGTGATCAAGAAGTTTTCCGGAAGGTTGTTATGGGAGCAAGCTTCTGCAAAGGTCATACTACTGACTGGCTGAAAAAAATTGTGACAGAAAGTCTACACCGTGGAAAACAAGCACTAAACTTGATCGTCAATGTGTGATTAAATCACTTTAGAGACAGCAGTCTTTGTATGTGTGGTGTAAACAGGGTTATGTGCGTAAACAGTTTAAGTAAATAAACGGCAGAAGGAATGTTGCATTTCTTTTTTTTTTTTTTCTGTTCTGGGTCTTTCCCACATACGTGGCTTCACGTGCGTACATAGTGTTAATTATTTAAATTATTTTTTTCAAACTTTGTCTACTTATGCTTAAAATGCTTACATACACATACAGTAACACACATTTTACACTGTGTATG
Source organism: Candidula unifasciata (assembly GCA_905116865.2). NCBI lineage: Eukaryota > Metazoa > Mollusca > Gastropoda > Stylommatophora > Geomitridae > Candidula > Candidula unifasciata. The sequence continues at coordinate 119,127 of CAJHNH020000500.1, forward strand.
ATCATCATCGTACACACACACATACGTGTGCATGTGTGTCACTGTTATCTTCCCAGTTCGTATTTGTAATCTTCTTTGACTGGGAAGTTCGTCAACAGATCTTCGACATTCGTGTTTGGCTTCCATATAACTCGTACGATAATAACCTGGAAGTTTCCCCTGCTGAAATACTGACAACCTAAAAGCTCTGAACATCAAGAAAGATTAGCAAGTAAACCGCATTTTCACTTAGAAAGTGAAACATGTTGACCATATAAAACGCCACGGAGGATTCGGGGGAAAACTAGCAGAAGGCCTGCTACCAGCAAGTGCGGTAGGTGGGTAGGTAGGTAAGTTGCACCCAACTAGGAAATCAAGCGACAAACACCCGGTTACACAAGGTGCCACCTTGCGGATGAGGATCACCTGTAGAGAGGTCCTAGAAACCCCGTTCAGTTTTTATGCCAAATAAAAGGCGCGGCTATATTTAGGGCCTCTGCAAAAGCCAGAGAGGGCCTTTAAAATAACTAAAAATTGCATCTCAAATGGGGACGACAGTATAACTCTTAGTGTAACAAATGAGCAGACGAGCACAGAATATAAGTGAAATACTCTGAGGAATCGTCACAACTTACCAGATCGAATTCAACGAAACTCGTTGTTAAAGTAAATTTTCGTGGTTTACTCTTTAAAATTAACCAAACTTTCCTTTAAATTTGACTGTTAAAATGTGCCTCATAAAATTTAAAGTCACTGTTATAGTTAAAGTCAATTTCTACAATCTAGTGACTGAAAGTAACTAAACTTGCTGTTAAAATTAAATATTATAATGAATTTCTTCAAAACTCATCATCATTCCATCATTGGCACCTTTCCGTCTTTCCAGACGATAGTGTTATATTGCGATACTAGCTATACCCGGCCACGCGTTGCTGTTGCCCAGAATGGTAAAACGGAGAGGAAAGAAAATAGCACTCAGCTAAAAGTGTCTGTCATATTCCCCACTCCTCTCCACTCGACCCAGTTATACCTCCCTCTCTAAAGGATTGAAAAATCATCCATGGTGAAATTATTAAAATATAAATAGTTAGGAAATGAGAACTTTAAAATAATATTTTTAGCTCTCCCAGCTAACAGTGTCTGTCATATCCCCCCCCCCCCCATCTCTCCTCTCCCCTCGACCCAGTCATATCTCCCTCTCCGCAAGATTGAAAAATCATCACCTGGCGAAATTATTAAAATAGAAATAGTTAGGAAATAAGAAATGTAAAATAATATTTTAAACTCTCTCAGCTAACTGTGTCTGGCATAACCCCCCCCCCCCCCTTTTTCCCCCTGATCATATCATCCTCTCCGAAGGATGGGAAAGTCACCATGTGAGCTTGGCATCCGTGTACACCCAGACTTAAATAGGTAGCATTAACTTGTATTGAGAGGTAAATGTGGCTAGTGTAACAGCTACCATATCATCTATCCAGTACCAGTACTACTGCAACCACTACCACCACCACCATCACAACAACAACAAAAACTGTCACTACAGTCTGTGTAGGTTGGTGTAAAAAAGAGGAGTTAGCGCCGCATGCTGTCGCCACGGACTATTTAGTTTAATTTTGCCCCTGACATAGGACAAAAAAGTACTTCATCACGTAACCAGTGATGAAACCCACAGTGAAAAGTACACTATACTACGAATAGCGGAGAAAAATACCCCACACCCGTCATCTCTCCCTCTCAGAAGGAGCGATTTTTAACTGACCTTGACATCCGTGTGTGCCCAAATTAAACTGGACTGTAGGCCGTCTTAGGTAACAGTTTCTGTCATCGCCGAATAGTTTTTGATCGAGAAGCGTCGCGGGTAGGCTAATTAGGACTTAACTGAAATCGGATGTCTTTGGGCGAAAGGCGCAGATATCGCAGCCTAGCTGTAAGCCACAACACAACGTGGCAACCACCCTCTTAGGGGAAAAAGAACAATTATCACAAAGCAGGGAATCAAACACCGGTCACCCGCGTGAAGGATGGAATACTTAAAACTATACTACCGAAGACTGAAGAGTTTAGATCAAATATCGCAGCCTAGCTGTAAACCACAACAAAACGTGCCAACGGCCCTCTCGAGGGCGAACGAAGAATATCCGTGACATGACCATTGAGCATCACGTAGCCGCTGTCGCAGGCTAGCTGTAAGCACCAAAACTGAAAAAGGCGTAGATATCGCAGCCTAGCCATATACCACTACACAACGTGCCAGCCGCCCAGTTAGGTGCTAAAAAAATATTATACCACCAAGCGAGGAATCGAACGCGGGTCACCCGCATGATACGCAGAATAGTTACCAACTACGCTACCAAACACTCGAGCAGATAGTGGAAATGAGATTATATAATAATTCAAAGTTCAATAACAGCTCGGCTGCCAAAATTAGCTGATCAACTAAAAACAAATCCGGGCCGGCAACGAAACAAATAATGATTTGACCGTTGCTGGAGCTACGTCGTTCGTGGTTTGTGCGATTTTCTGACAAAAAAATCACGATTGGAGTCAAAGCTTACGTTGTATGCAAATTTGAAAGCAATCGGTTCAGTAATTTCCGAGTTTTTAGCTAACAACATCGGAAAATTAACATTTTTATTAAAATAGATGAGGAGGCATGAGACTCACAGCCCATGGCGATGACGAGTGTAATTAGCACGACCCGCCCATGTAAAAAAAAAGTCTTCTACAATAATGGCATAGGATTTCATGACCATTATTGTCAACATTGTCAAAACTCATAAAATAGAAACTAACGTCCGACGACAAAAGTGGCTTGCACCGCTTGATAAGGTTCAGGTCGGGAGCGTATCAAGGAATTCGGGCGTGCGGAGAGCAGGCTGATAGATTCGCTGCTGTCGCTCCTCTGTGTGGTGAGCTACTTTAGGACAAAGCGGACGTGATGAAGGCTCTCTGCGATCAAGTGGGTGCTGCAACAGAACAGACATAGTACCCATACACTGACAGACTAATTTAACGGGTTGGTCGGTGTGTTGAACAGAGTGTCTGGGAGATAATCAACACTGAAGGGGACAAGATAGGCAGACTTTTAATCAGGTTGCAACTGGTACTCATAGCATACCGACCCTTCGTTGGCTACCGATAAGGAGGACGGTGCACTTACGGGAAAGTAAACCCTGCAGAGATGTCGGTTCTTAAATAATTTATTCATTCAAGTGCACGAGGCAGGAGAGCTGTCAAGAGATCGAGTTTTTTAGGGCAAGCAGTGATGAGAGCGACGTTCTCCAAAAGACCTGCAACAGGATGATGATGATGATGTGTGTCTGTGTGCGACAGAGTCGCAGCAGTATCGTGGCTAGAGTTCGACTGCCAGCTGCAAGGTCTGGGGTTCGAAATTTTGAAAATGAAAGTTTTTTGGCCCATAGGTGTAACCAGCCAGTTACCGTTCCACGTTGTTACTCACACATTATGCTTCTGTGCAGAGAGCCACGAAAGACACCCGCCTGCAGACCCAAATACCAAGGGTTCAAACCTTCATCGATCAAAAAATGATTATATCAATGGTCTGCAAACTGTTTTATGTGGTAGCCCCCTGCTGTCAGTGTCATAATTGATACTTTTTAAATCTTCATGATATCTACTATGTTTCTGTGATATGTTGTAGAAAGGACAACGTACATCACTCTCCCTATCAAGCTAGCAACTCTATTTTGTTTTCTTGACTTAAAACGTTAATCTTGAATGTTACAACTAGAGGTGTACTTGATTTCAAAATTGCTTGACGACCCTTTGAAACTTTATAATGCAAACCCCACCCCCCCCCCCCCCCCCACCCAACCCAACCCTTCCCGGGAGCCGCCAGAAAACTCGTTTTCCAGATCTTAACTAAAGTGTCCAACCAAGTTAAAATGGGTACCAGAAAATGTCTTGAGAAGCGAAGACACCCTAAAGTTTGTTTATCCCATCACCAGTAGCGTATCAAATAGTCTGTCTATACAAATCACGGCATTGTTTGTTTGCTCCGCTCCTCCCTCCCTCTCCCTAAAAAAATGGTACAGAGACAAAGTACACAGTTTCTAACACTGTGTGCCGGTACTCTAAAAAATTATGTTTAACTAAATGTACCAGTATTGCGTACCATTGCATACTGCCAGGAAAAAAACCTTATAAGAATGTTAGTCTAATCACCGAGTGGCCACTGGGGTGGTAATTATCCTTTCAAAATTTTCTATGAGAATTCAAGTATCAAGATTCTGGAGACTTACAGACACTATCAGATGTGAGCTCGCTCAAAGAGACAGAAAACCCAATAAATCAGACACGAAATTATTACATTAAAAAAAAAAAAAGTTAAACTAAAATTTGAATAATTAATAAATAATATCTGTTGCATTCATTGAATACTTTTTTAAGCGAAATAAACAGGTAGATAAATTAAATGCATTAAGTACATAAAATAAATAAATATAAAATGAAAAAAATATTTAAAAAAGAATGAAAAAACAGTTTTTGTGGGGAAGGCGTGCTGAAACTCTGTCCCCTTACATATTTTCTACCCTGGGGAGTGAGTTTATGAACCCGCGTGTGTTTTAACTGTTTTTTATTTTTTTATATGTTCGAATTCTTAGGTTCAATGGCACCCCAACACCTGCCTCAGTATATACAAACTAGGTACATGTCAAGAAACTGACCACATCTCGCACGTGTGGGATTTTGTGTCGGCTCCCATTACTGTCATGGCCGTTCCACGAGCTGCACTATGTTGTAGGGGGTGTTAGGATAAGTGTTTCTTTATCTTTGCTGTCTATACACACCATGCGCTGAAACGCGGCTCCTCTTCGTTTGAGACCCTGCATGAAAGTGTGCAGCTCTTCTGTGAGAGACGACATTAAGCAACGATTTTTTCCTTTGTGCGACCGAGGCTTCATCTTGTTTTCATTCCTCTCTCAACTATGTCTCTTCTGCAACTGTCACTGGTTTGAGAATTTGTGACATTCTATAATGGGCCCTGAAAATGGTCGTCTGGGAAAAAGGGGGGAGGGGGCAATCCTGACAGTTAAGGCGATTTCATGACAAAGGTAAAGTCTCCATGTGACGCCAAAATGATAATGATGAAAAGCAAAAGCACAAGGCAAGTAACACACAGTGCCTGCCAGTGATGACATGGAAAACAGTACGTGTTGGCCACTAACAACAAAGACCATAGAATCTGTAGAATTCTTCAAGTTTTGAAAAAAAATGACACTATTCTATAAGGAAAATCTTGCGCCCTGTGAAATCGGATGAGTTTCATGATATGTACCTACAACTTTAAAAGCTAATGTTCCAAGCCTCACAATTAATGATAGAAACATCAAAAGAGAAAGCAGACTGAGGAACTTGGTTATCATTTTTGATGGAAACCTGTTCTTCAGGAATCACGTGGAGGTGAAATTCCCAAAAAAGACTCAATGCACTTAAGGTTACGGCAGCAATGGACATGGAACAAAGAATGCTGTTCACAATGTTCCAGCATTTGATCTTGTCTGTGATAGATTATGGAACTGGAATCCTACTACACCAAAGAATCAGCTAAAGAAACACATGCAGAATGGTCCATACGGGTAATTCTGGGATGTACAAGAGATACCCCAAGTATCCAAGCAAGAATGGTAAATGAATCAGAGGTTTAACAAATGATTCATATTTCCAGCTGCGGGAAGTTACCAGTGGATTTAGTCGATGCTTAACTCTTACATGAAAAGGGAGACGGATGTACAGTCAGATAGTTACTGGAACCATCGGATCAGGAACTCTTCGCTTGCTGCTGAAGATGGAGATGGGGTGCTTATTGAAGTGTCCTGGGTGCTGAAATGTTGAAAAGACAGAAAAGACAGTCACAATATTTGGCTTATGTACCAGAAACTGCAGACATGACAAACACTCATATAAGTTAGGTAACAGCCACACAGTTATCTGCCAGTGTTTTAATGCCGAACAGACTTGAGAAAACGTCTTACAAAACTGTTCTTTCTAAGAGGAGCAGTAAAACAACATGTGGCCAAACCCAGTAGATCTGAAGCTAAACTTAGGGGGAACCTAAGAGATCTTGATGTGAGATCCAGTTTATGGTCCACAGTGGATTAAAATCATGACCAGATGTCGCTGAAGAAGATGATGAATCATTTTCTAAAACAAAATTGTACATGGGTCGCTTATAAATTTTCAACAACTTATCTTCGTACACATTATATTTTTAAAAATTTGAAACATACAAATACATATAAATGGCATAATCATGAACACAGTGAAGCAATAAATGTAATACATTTCCAGAGACCTTAATCATAAGCATTCAGGCCATGACTCCTAACGTTAGGGCTAACGGGGAATTAAAATTCAAGAATGGCTTCAACAATGCTTTGCAGGCATCTCTTCCCAAACTCTACCGAAATGTTTGCTAATGTAGGGTCAAGGTAATTTTTCTTCTCCTCCGTAGAGGAAGAAAAATACCGTTGTAAAATAAAAATAAAATATTTGATATCGCAAGTCTCGGCAGCTAGTTCTAGCGGCTATATCCCAGACAGCACCTTTGACTTTCATATACAAATCTGAGTCCACTTTCTGTAGCAGCAAACCTCTGCATGACTGCCTGCGATCTATTAATTAAAGAAAAAGTGGTCATTGCTACTTTTGTCCACAAAATCATTTGTGTCTCTATCTCTCCTCGTGCTTTTCTGTAACAACAATATCATTGTTTCCCCCTCCCAGAATATAGTTGAGTGCAGTCTATCAATGATTGTTCTCATGATTGATGTTAACATTTGCGTGCTCAAGAATCAATCTGGTCAAGTCAGTAGACCCCCATGAACATACTGAGAGAATCAAGGCTGCGTTTCCTACAGAATTAACAGCATTGACATTTGCGTGTCTGGACAGCAGAAACTGGACTATGTCCATGAAGTCATTTGCTACACAAATCAACAATGGCGAGTTTCCATGCTCATCCTGGTGCTTGATGTCTGCTCCAGCCCGTACAAGCTTCTGGACACGTTGTTTATCTTCTCCTCTACAAGCATTAATCAGATCATGGCTAAGTAAGAAAGACTTTCCTCCTGTAACTAGTTTTTCAGCTTTACGTACAGTTTTGCTATTTATGGCATGTTAACAACTGTACACTATTGAGTGGGCACCAGTCAAGTTTGTTAGAAAATGTTTTATCAACTGTTTTTGTTATAGGGAGTTTTCGATTTTTATCCTCAGTAACTGGGCAGATAATATCTGAAGAACTGTTTGTTTTACATGTCAAACTGTCAGATGATGATGTCTCAGACGGGGCAGGACATACAGATAAAGCATTAGTTGTCCCTGTTCTGTAGTCAACATTTATCATTTAAGGTTTTAGTATAGTCTAGTCTGCTTTTTGGTGTACGATATTAATGCAAGCTTTATTCTCTCCCCTTCTCTAGATTTAATTTTTCACTTACTTGATATTGTAGATACTTGTAAATATGATACCCATTATATTTAGCGGCGCCGTTCGGAACAGAGGCAAATTTTTTGCTTCTGCCAGACGGTGGCCGATGCATTTTTGCTCCATTTGTAGACTGGATATAGTTTCGTCGCCCAGCTTCTGAGTTGAATGCATGGTGTGACCCTGTGAGCTGCGGATTGCATTTGGAATGTTTTTTTTTCAACTGTGACCAACGTGGTGGTGTGAATTGTAGATTCAGAAAATGGCGCGATGCCTGTCGTTCAATGCTTGCGGGACCCGTATTAAAATAGATCACGCGGACAACTGCTGATCTGTTGACGACAAGTTCTGCTATCATCAATGATGAACTGCATTTCTAATGTTGGACTGTTTGTGTTAGCACTTCGGATGGCTACCATATGATTTAATGCGAGTGTATGCTAGATATGCTGAGACAGCAGTCTGTCAATCTTTCCACAAGGGACTGTGATAGACATTCTGAGTGTTTTTCGCTGGCACAGGAGCGGAGCAAAGATGGGGCAACCGGTTTGCTATGAAGCTGAAACTAAGACTACCAGACTACCAGACTACCATTTATATATTTACAGTGCTCAGAAAATGTCATGCTCAAATGGAAACTGAAAAAAAAAGCCAGCTAAGTGGACTGTCTTCTTCTGCTAATTTACCAGATGAAATGGCTGAAACCGGAAGTTCTCAAGTCTTTTGTAGTTCTGACGAGTCTGCTGAACCTTTGTTAGCTGATTGTTTGGTCTCTTTTACCCAATTCCTTCAGTGCAATTTCCTGCATATTAGAGTATCCACGTTTTCATGTAGTCTACACTGTTGCCAAAACTAGAGTCACAGCTCAGTGTTAACAAGGAACTGATCAAATGAATCTAACGTACAACTTGGAATATGTTCTGTTTAACCACCACAACGTGTGCTTAATACACAACCTATGTTCTATGTTTCGAATACAAACATGTAAAAGTCAATATTGGTCATATGTTCAGAAGACGACATTGATGAATTTTATAATTATTTAGACATGGCTTTTGATCGGTGCAATAATTTTAAAGTCACAATAATAATAGGCGATTTCAGTGCAAAAGTTGGAAATTAAAAAGAGTGTTGAGTTGGTGGCTATGGCCCAGGAGAAAAGAATGAGAGGTGAAAGATTAATAGCTTAGGCTGAGTTACACAACATGTTAATTTGTAACACCTGATTTAAACATCATCCTCGTCAATTGTGGACTATAAAAAGTCCTGGCAAAAAAAAATTAGATCATTATATATCTCAATTACGTCCTTTTTAGGACGTAATTTTTTTGTTATTTGAAGCCCCACTCTGGCTTTTGCCAGGGGCAGCAATATAGGCCAGTCATAAATATAGCCAATTGTCTGAGCGCGGTTTCTGGGACCTCTCCACGGTGATCCTCATCCACATGGTGGCACTTTGTGTCATCAGGTGTTTATAGCTTGTGTGAAGTCCTGATGGGGTAGAAAGTCAGTCAGTCAGTCAGTCTGGCAATAATGTCCGCGATCGCACTGATTATATATTGATTTCAAAGAGATTCAGGGGCAATGACTAGACCAGGAGCAGATTGCTATAGTGATCATCTTCCAGTAATAGGAAAATTTAGAATAAAATTGAAGACTATAAAAAAGATCCCATTAAACATCAAATTAAATTTAGGAATCTATATTAATAAAAATGTTAATTTTCCGTGGTCGTTACCTACAGACTGAAAAACTATTGAACCGATTGCTTTCAAAATTTCACACAACGTTGCCTTTGACTCGGCGAGTCTTTTTCTGTCAGAAAATTGCAAAACACACGAACGACGTAGCTCCAGCGACGATCAAATCATTATTTGTTTCGTTGCCTGCCCGGATATGTTTTTAGTTGATTGGCCAACTTTGATTGCTGAGCAGGGCTGCCAATAGATGCCTTTTCCCTATGATCCATCTTCGACATTTCTCTACCGATCTTTTTCAAATTTTCACACGTGTTTGTATGTATAAGTGTTGCACAAACTACCAACGACGTAGCTCCAGCAACAATCATTTCATTAGTTGTTTCGTTGCTGGCCCTGATTTGTTTTTGGTTAATTGGCCACCTTTGACTGTGTAACACTGAACTTCACGTTATTATTCTATAATTTCATTTCTACTAAATGCTTGAGTTTTGTAGCGTAGTTGTAAGCATTCCCCGCTGAATGATATAAATTTTTTTTTTTTGAGAGGCCCCAACTGGGTGGCTGCCACGTTTTGTTGAGGTTTATAGCTAGGCTGCAATTTTTAAGCCCTTTTGTTTTGCTCGGTTTTTGGGTTTACTGCTAGACAGCGATGCTCACTGGTCATGTCACGGGTAATATTTGTTTTGGTGTGGTTTACAGCTAGGCTGCGATATATGACCTAAAGTCTTCAGTCTTCGGTAGTATAGTTGTAAGTAATCCGCTTTTCACGCGGGTGACCGGTGTTCGATTCCCTGTTGGGTGCTAATTTTTCTTTTTCCATTAAAGGGGTGGTTGGCACGGTGTGTTGTTGTTAACAGCTAGGTTGCGATATCTGCGCCTTACGCATCAGATTTCAGTAAAGTTCCAATTAGCCTCCCTCCGACGCTTCTCTCGATCAAAACTATTCAATGATGACAGAAACTGTTAACTAAGACGGCTTAGCGTCAAGTTTGGTTTAGGTCGATACGGATGCCAAGATTAATTAAAAGTCCTCCCTTCGGAGAGGAAGAGATGACGGTTGCAGGTTTTTATTTCCTCTATTTGTGAGTATAATGTACTTTTTTGCAATCACGGATTATTACTATGGGCTTCATCACTGGTTAGGTGATGGAGTTTTTTTTTATGTCGGGGGCACAGTTGAACTAAACAGTATGTGGCGACAGCATGCGGCACTAACTCCTCTGGAAACAACGACCTGCACAGATAGTAGTGGCCGTTTTGTGTTGTTATGACGGTGGTGGTGGTAGTAGTGGTACTGGTACTCGATGGGTTATGTGGTAGCTGTTACGCTGGCTATATTTTCTTCTTAGTACAGATTAATACTATCAATTTTAGTCTTGGTGGACACGGATGCCAAGCTCAATTTAACAACAATATTTCGTCAGGCGATGACTTTCCCATACTTCGTCGGGAGGGGGGGGGGTGTAAAGGGGAGTTGATGCCAGACACTGTTAACTGAGAGAGCTTAAACATTATTTGATAGTTCTCATTTTTTAACTTTTTCTATTTTAACAATGTTGCCAGGTGATAATTTTTCAATCCTTTGGAGAGGGAGATATAATTGGGGAAAGGGGGGGGGGGGGGTTTGGTTATGACAAATACTGTTAGCCCAGAAAGCTTACAACTTTATTTTACAGTTCTCATTTCTTAAATATTTATATTTTAATACTGCTTCCTATGCTATTATTTTTTTTATTTTTGGTATCAGTTTGTTGGTCAGTTAGAGGTATAGCAGCTTTAGCCTTCGATAAACAAATAATCTTTTTTTTTCTTTAACTGTGACGTGACGGGTGGATTAATGGTTATAATGTTGGGTAGGGATGTTCCTCTCAACACATTCTCTCCACCAGATTAACCGAACTAAAATCTGAGCTATGTTGCTCTCAGACAAAGTCCTGGATATCCAAGAAAACAACCATATTGGCTCGTTAAGTATATTAACATTAGCTGAACTTGGTACCCACAAGAGAAGAAAAGGAATTTTAGATGTCTATCATTATACTAAATGAATTAGTAGACAGGGCAAGTGATTCCTCCGTCATCTACCTTCTCCCGGTGTTATTATGAATAATTAAAGAATTATTATATTATTAATTGAGCTCCCACCAAATGGTATTCTATCCTAACAGTTTAATTAAACATGTAAGAACAGACATTTGGAATTTAACAAACTATGTAGTTTAAAACTTGACATACAGCTTTATTTACTAACAATTAGTTATATGAACTTTCCAGTTTGTTGATTTACACAAACAGTGACTGGTTAACGTAAAGGGGTTATAAGCTTCAGCGAGAAAAACAGCTCCGGGGTTTAGAGTGGTATGATGATGGTGGTATATTAACGGAAATGATGTTAACTTATCTTATAAGCCTCTGACAGCCGTGAGGAACTGTCAAGCTTGTCCAACTCTTCCTTGCCTGTTTTCTGCCTGTTTCAGCTTATTCTCCACTTCATCCCCACCTCGGTCTCCACCTCGTTCTCCACCTCGTTCTCCACCTCGTTCTCCACCTCGTTCCCAGCTGGACGAGTCTAACACAATGTAGTCTCCTTCATGGACTGATCGTCACATGGGCGCTGTAATCATGGAAACGAAACACATACGTGTAGTATCTTGACTTACACTAAGAATACATGTATCAATTATTGTAACATATAATAATAAAATATATCCCATCACTCCTCCTCATATTCCACATCCTCTCCAGTCTAGTCTGAAGGTCTTTTGTCTTACATGGGCGTCACATATCCTGCCTTCCTCTCTCATGCTATGTCATGATAGTTGACTTTCTAAGTCTGTTGTCCGTCATCATTCAGACTTCCAACTGGCTGACATTGATATTACATGACCACGTGGAGCAGGTTATGTGCTGAAAACTCCAACACTTTATAGGTGCACGCTGTCCTGAATATTATCTTTCAGAGGCAGTGAATTCTATACACCCATCATTCTTCCCCTGGGGTTATAACTCCCCTGTTTAGGTAAACACATTAAGTGAGCACATGGTGGGCACACAAACGTAGCAGCATCCTTGCATCATTTCCCTCAGTCCCAACTCATATTTTGGCTGATCATGGAAACAATATAATTACATTTCATTATAACAAATGTCATTGTTCACATCTTATTTTATACACATGAAAAACATGTGACACAAACATACAAGAAATAGGAATAGTTTAGCAGTTCCCTAACTGAGATACTGAATACTCACAAAGAACTACTTCAAGCAGAATGTGCAGACAAATTAGGAAAAGGTAGTATAGACTAAGCTTAACTCCCTAACCTATGTATACAAGATTAAAATTAATATTTTCTCTTACCTGGGAACTTTCCATCAATCGCCAAAACAGAATACGACCGTAAAATTTACCTTTTAGGTCGATCTGTGTTTGTTTGCCGGCAGGCTGCGATTAATGACGGGAATTCCACAGGCTCAAAGTATAGTATCAATCTATTGTCCAAATTAAACTCCTCCCTTTTCTCGGTTCTACCCAACCCTCAAGACGATTACTTAAGCCCCGCCTCCGGAGTACTTCTCAGATCAAATTAGCTAACAAGTGGCCTGTCAGTCAATTCTGGACTGACGTCCCTAGAGCGAACATTCTTAAGTGACCCAATCTAGTTTACACCGAATCTAACTAGCCGGTGTGAAAACGGTCCGTGAAGCCATTGTGTTTACTACTTGACCCAGATCAAACATTCCTAATTGCCAAACACCTGTTCTGCCAAGAATTACACTGACTTGCGAAACTCCGACCTCTGGGCTCCACAATGTCTAGCGTCCACTCAATTTACCTGGTCAAAAGGGCCCCGCTCAGTCTCTACAGTCTGGTCAGGAGATAACATTCTGACACTGGCGTGAGAATCAACCTAACATCCCTAGTCTGAGCCAGCGGGCTGTATTACGTAGTGTTAGGTAATTTTAAACAAAGCGCAGTGGCTTGGTCTCGGAGAAGGACTGGAAACATTTAAATCCGTGCGGTTTAAAGTAATATTAGGATAAAGGGCAGAGTAAATATAATTCTGTCTCTTTAGAACCAAAAGAACTTATTACAAGTACTAACTTCTGGAACCACTGAGATCGTATCGTGACAGGCCCTGCGTTAAGTTGGTCGTAGCCCGCTTAAGACCGATTTTACGATACTCAGTGATTCCCAAGAATGTTAGTTCAACCTGTTATCTCCAGTATTGTTCCAGTATTCCTTGTGGAATCGTGATGTCCTGTATCGATGTACAGTCACCAATTCTCCCTCATTCCAGACTAAGACCTTAGTCCTAGAATCATGCGTGTATTCTGAGCTGCCGCTCAGGAATATCCATTTATCTGGAGGTTTCTTCTCCCGCAGGATAAGAAATGATCTCCGCTCCATCAAGGGGATTCCTCGACACCGTTGACTGACAGTCGCTGTCCATTTCCTCACTTCGCCACGCCCTATTTGCATAGGGAGGGCCAGAAGTGCTCTCCGAAAAGGATGAGTTGTAGTCAGGTAGGATTTTCTTTTCCTACATCTACAGATCCTGAAAAAATCTGTCACTAATCTCCTCTCAAATTGAGGGATATAGTCACTCATCATGACAGCATGCCGTGAGTGCAACTGACCACTGACGATTTCTTGAAGGAGTGTCCACTTGTTTCCTCCTCGGTGCATCCTTTCCCTTTTACAAATTGTCCGGGTGGAATTCTCTTTCATTAAGATCAGTCCAGAATCAGAGCACGAAATCAAGTCAGGGGGTACAGTCAAATCATTAGGAAACTCAGGGTTTCCTGCAGACAGTAAAGTGGCATTTCTTCGCAATGAAGTTTCCACTATCAGCTGAGATACCCCTGTCACTTCCTTCGAAGCGAAGAGTAGTACAAGACCAGAATGTTGGGGTTCCCTACTATTTATGGCTTGTTCCGCTTCAGGGTCCTTCATCAGAAGTATCCCTGTCGCCCCAGCTGTACAGGATAGAGACAATTTGTCTCCCTGCACACAAGAAGTACCTTCTTCTTCATCAATGGCAAACATTTCTGTCTGTCCAGTATCAGAGTGCACAGGACTTGCAGCAATGTCCTGTTTACTCTCTGTCTCTAAGGTCGTCAAGAACTTAAGAGAACTATCCTCCTTATCTGTTATCTCCGCCCTGGTCTGGCTTTCACATACCAAGTCTAATGGAGGCAAATAAGGGGATTTGTTGCGGCAATAACAGTCAACTACTTTGGGCGAAAAGTCAGAACTAACTATTTCTATGTTGTATGCAATCGCATCAAGGGAAATAGGGGAAACAGGTTTAGTGTTATTCCCTACATTAGTCTGCTTTACTTCCTCTTCTTGTTGGAAGGGACCAAAGGATCTATGGGAGTTGGGAAAGGCTTTGCCCTCGTCCTCATTAATGGCTGATGTGCCAGTCGAACCACTGTGTCGACGGTTAGTACAGTTATCACGCTTGTGATTACTGCGGGGTGTGCTCTCATATATCTCATCTGAGATAATGGGAGTAAGGGGTTCCAGCAATGTAGATCCGGTCCCTTTTGAAGATTTCTGCTTCTTACTCCATCTTTTCCTTTTAGGCTTAAGAATGGAAGTAAATGGGGCCAGCAATGTAGATCCGGTCATCCCTACAGAAAAGTTCTTCTTAATGTCAGCTCTGTTCCTATTAGGAATAAGAGGGGTAAGGCAAGGTCTTAGGGGGTCTATTACTTCATCCCTCGATGAAGTACCGTTTGGCAAAATAATACACACCTCTCCATTGAGAGAGTGAGTCCCTGACCTTTCTACCAGAGTGTCAGTATGGGAGTTGTCAGTTCCCTCAACTACCCTAATAGTGTTCTCACCGTTCCCTGTGCCTAACTGCAGTTCTCTCTTCGTCTGCCTAAGTGGTTTATAGTTACGCAGCTTTTCTTGAAAACGCCTCATTCTTTCAACAGCTGCCTCCTCTTCGAGTCTCAACTGTCTAGCTTCTTCTTCTTCTTCAGGTTGCCGCATTCTCTCTTCTTCTTGCCTCTCCGCTGCGTGACGGGCAAGCATCGAGTCATATTCTTCTTTCTCCAACTGGCTTTTCTTCTCTGCAGCATTACGGGCACTCATGTAATCGAAAGTATCCATATGACCTTTAACAAATGCTTCTAACTGTGCTCCCACTCTACCCTCAGCTATCCCGATCTTCCTTACATCTTTTAGGAACTCGGTGCGTAAGTCCATTATATCTTATTAGATCTATCTAAAGATAAATATAATACTACCCCGATTCCGGAATAAAAGAATATGTCAGAGCAAGGTAAACTGGGCAAGAGAGTAGCCTATGACAGCCGCACAAAGATGTAAATAAATCAAAGTGGCCTACCAGACTGACAGCTTTTAGAATAGTATAGCAGCACAAAGATTACACTGGTAAATGATGTGATGTGATCTTACATTCAGTCACTAAGCATAAGTATCAATGATATGATGTCAACATATAATGCTCTACAATCTATATCAAATTATGAACCATGCAAGCAAATATAGTAATCATCAACATTAAAATTTACTAAATAAACAATAATCAATGGTTATGAAGTGATCAATGATAAGACATGATACTATCCATTTATTGATTTTAGTAAAAAGTTATTTATTACTCCGTACTCTCTCCCCATGTATAAATTACTAATTTTAATTTAGACTATACTGGCAGAAGAGTTAAAGTTAAATTCAATAAATTTACTTTCATTAGTCTAGGAGTAATTAGACCAGTCCAAATCCCGGACGAGCTCCCAGTGTGACGTGACGGGTGGATTAATGGTTATAATGTTTGGTAGGGATGTTCCTCTCAACACATTCTCTCCACCAGATTAACCGAACTAAAATCTGAGCTATGTTGCTCTCAGACAAAGTCCTGGATATCCAAGAAAACAACCATATTGGTTCGTTAAGTATATTAACATTAGCTGAACTTGGTACCCACAAGAGAAGAAAAGGAATTTTAGATGTCTATCATTATACTAAATGAATTAGTAGACAGGGCAAGTGATTCCTCCGTCATCTACCTTCTCCCGGTGTTATTATAAATAATTAAAGAATTATTATATTACTAATTGAGCTCCCACCAAATGGTATTCTATCCTAAAAGTTTAATTAAACATGTAAGAACAGACATTTGGAATTTAACAAACTATGTAGTTTAAAACTTGACATACAGCTTTATTTACTAACAATTAGTTATACGAACTTTCCAGTTTGTTGATTTACACAAACAGTGACTGGTTAACGTAAAGGGGTTATAGGCTTCAGCGAGAAAAACAGCTACGGGGTTTAGAGTGGTATGATGATGGTGGTATATTAACGGAAATGATGTTAACTTATCTTATAAGCCTATGACAGCCGTGAGGAACTGTCAAGCTTGTCCAACTCTTCCTTGCCTGTTTTCTGCCTGTTTCAGCTTATTCTCCACTTCATCCCCACCTCGGTCTCCACCTCGTTCTCCACCTCGTTCTCCACCTCGTTCTCCACCTCGTTCACAGCTGGCCGAGTCTAACACAATGTAGTCTCTTTCATGGACTGATCGTCACATGGGCGCTGTAATCATGGAAACGAAACACATACGTGTAGTATCTTGACTTACACTAAGAATACATGTATCAATTATTGTAACATATAATAATAAAATATATCCCATCACTCCTCCTCATATTCCACATCCTCTCCAGTCTAGTCTGAAGGTCTTTTGTCTTACATGGGCGTCACATATCCTGCCTTCCTCTCTCATGCTATGTCATGATAGTTGACTTTCTAAGTCTGTTGTCCGTCATCATTCAGACTTCCAACTGGCTGACATTGATATTACATGACCACGTGGAGCAGGTTATGTGCTGAAAACTCCAACACTTTATAGGTGCACGCTGTCCTGAATATTATCTTTCAGAGGCAGTGAATTCTATACACCCATCATTCTTCCCCTGGGGTTATAACTCCCCTGTTTAGGAGAACACATTAAGTGAGCACATGGTGGGCACACAAACGTAGCAGCATCCCTGCACATATTTTGGCATCATTTCCCTCAGTCCCAACTCATATTTTGGCTGATCATGGAAACAATATAATTACATTTCATTATAGCAAATGTCATTGTTCACATCTTATTTTATACACATGAAAAACATGTGACACAAACATACAAGAAATAGGAATAGTTTAGCAGTTCCCTAACTGAGATACTGAATACTCACAAAGAACTACTTCAAGCAGAATGTGCAGACAAATTAGGAAAAGGTAGTATAGACTAAGCTTAACTCCCTAACCTATGTATACAAGATTAAAATTAATATTTTCTCTTACCTGGGAACTTTCCATCAATCGCCAAAACAGAATACGACCGTAAAATTTACCTTTTAGGTCGATCTGTGTTTGTTTGCCGGCAGGCTGCGATTAATGACGGGAATTCCACAAGCTCGAAGTATAAGTATCAATCTATTGTCCAAATTAAACTCCTCCCTTTCCTCGGTTCTACCCAACCCTCAAGACAATTACTTAAGCCCCGCCTCCGGAGTATTTCTCAGATCAAATTAGCTAACAAGTGGCCTGTCAGTCAATTCTGGACCTACGTCCCTAGAGCGAACATTCTTAAGTGACCCAATCTAGTTTACACCGAATCTAACTAGCCGGTGTGAAAACGGTCCGTGAAGCCAGTGTGTTTACTACTTGACCCAGATCAAACATTCCTAATTGCCAAACACCTGTTCTGCCAAGAATTACACTGACTTGCGAAACTCCGACCTCTGGGCTCCACAATGTCTAGCGTCCACTCAATTTACCTGGTCAAAAGGGCCCCGCTCAGTCTCTACAGTCTGGTCAGGAGATAACATTCTGACACTGGCGTGAGAATCAACCTAACATCCCTAGTCTGAGCCAGCGGGCTGTATTACGTAGTGTTAGGTAATTTTAAACAAAGCGCAGTGGCTTGGTCTCGGAGAAGGACTGGAAACATTTAAATCCGTGCGGTTTAAAGTAATATTAGGATAAAGGGCAGAGTAAATATAATTCTGTCTCTTTAGAACCAAAAGAACTTATTACTTCTTCTTCTTCTTCAGCGATCTCTGGTCATGCGCATAATCCACTGTGGGTCATAAACTGGGATGTCTTTTTTCAAGGTCTCTTAGGTTTCCCCAAAGCTTAGTTGTCAGTTCTACTGGGTGTTGCCATATGTCGCTCCGCAGCTCCGCCAGGAGAGGACAGTCTTGCAGGACATGTTCTGGAGTCTGTTCAGCACGAAGACACTGGCAGAGAGCTGTTTGGCTCATACCTAATTTATATGAGTGTTTATTGAGTCTGCAGTGTCCAGTGCGTAAGCGAAAAACTGTAACTTGGTCTGTTCTGTTCAAGTGCCTCAGAAAATCTTTTCCGTAGTCATAACCAGTGTTGTTTTTCCAGTCTGTTTCTGATTTTCTTTTAATGAGAGTTTTGACTTCTGGAAAAGATAGTGGCTGGTAGGTCTGTAGTTTGTTACTGCCTTCCTTGGCTAAAGCATCTGCGCTTTCATTGCCTTTGATGCCGCAGTGAGACGGAATCCACTGCAAGTGAATTTCTGCCTTATTTGACAACATAGCAAGTTCCTGTGTTATACTTTGTAGTGTGCTGTCGGTAGCTTTGGACTCAAGGGCCTGTATAGCTGACAGTGAGTCAGTGAGAAAAACTATCCTGCCTGCGGTGATTTGCAGATTGTTCATATACTGTGCTGCCATCAATAGAGCTGAGAGTTCTGCCTTGTAGTTAGAGCAAGTTCGTCCGGTGGGGGCTGCTAGGGACACAGTAGTGGCATCTGGGTGTTTTATGTAGACACCTGCCCCACCATTCGTAGTTGCCTCTTTTGCTGATCCATCCGTGTAGATTCTTGTCCAGCTGTCCTGTGGGAACATGTTGTTGAGGTGTTCCATTGTGAGTGCTTTCTTCACTAAAGCGGGCTCAGCATCTTTGTTTCCCAGGTTCGGGATGGATGTTGACACATTGAGTGTCAATAATTCGGAGTCCCAGAGATCGAAAGATAGATCTTCAGGTGTACATTGTTGGTTAAGTAGTGAAGAGAATGACTTTCCAAATTCCCTCGTTAGATGGTTTAGGCTTGTGCGCTTTATTCTGTTTTTTTGTCCTGGCTGCCAATTTTTCCTGTAATGGGTGGTTTAACATTCTCTTCATTTTTTCAGCATGTAGAATTGCTTTTGTCCTTCTTCTTTCTTCTAAGGGGATGATGTTGGCTGCCTTTTCCATTTCTACAATAGGTGTAGATTTTATGGCTCCCAGAATTGTACGCAGACTTCTATTTTGCGTTTTGTCTAGTATCTGTTTATTGGAATGGGCTGCTGTTATCCATGACGATGATGCGTATTCAAGAGTTGGTCTGACTGTGCCGGTGTATACCTGCTTCAAGATACAACTGTCTGCTCCCCAAGTGGTGCCTGCCAATTTCTTCATCACACCTTGTTTTCTCATGGCTTTTTTGTTAGTTTCTAGTATGTGATGTTTCCATGTCAGACGACTGTCAAGCTTGACTCCTAGGAAGGTTGGAGTATTGGAGCGTGGAACAGCATCATTGTTGAATTTTAATGTAAACTTTTCCTCCTTTGTAGACAATGAGAAGAGTGTTGCTACAGTTTTGTTCCTGTTTACTTCGAGGCCCCATTTGTTGGCCCAGTTTATGACACTATTCACACTTTCCTGGAGTTTTGATATAGCAGGTCCAATGAACTCAGAGGTGTACCACACAGCTAGGTCATCTGCATGAAGAGAATGAACTTATTACAAGTACTAACTTCTGGAACCACTGAGATCGTATCGTGACATTAACAGTGCACTTTATTCAAACATTAATATCCACATTCACTGATATGCTGCGTGTTCTAGAGTCGGCGTATCAGGTATCTCTTTAGCTGTGCAATGACTGATATTAACTATAAAAGACAGGTGCGCTTTCTATTTTTCATTTTTTCCAGTTTACAATTCTAGGCCACAGCAACGCGTGGCCGAGTACAGCTAGTACTTAAAATAAATGAAGAAATGAGTGAATAGTATATAGTTATTGTGCAAAACAGATATAATGCCATGGAGATAACACAAAATGTTAAAGAACAAATTGGATGTTGCACACACACACACAAAAGAAATGGATGACAAAGAAAATTCTGCAGACTGACGAGACAAGAAAGAAGGATTAAGAAGTATATTCTTGTATACATAAATAAATAGTAAACAAACGCAAAGAGGCTAAACAAAACCTTGGAAGACAGCAATTCTTGCCAGCCTTTTGTCATGGCATGTAGTAGTATCAACATATGAACTGACACACACAGCTGCGGAACGTGAAAAGGCATGATCGCCAACGCCAGTCGGCAAGGCACTTACTGATTAATTCCAAATCTGGACAATTTATTTTAAAAATTTGGCTCACAGTGAAATACAGACAAATACACATATAGATGTGACGAGATACAGACAAATACACATATAGATGTGACGAGATACAGATACAGACAAATACACATATAGATGTGACGAGACACAGACAAATACACATATAGACGTGACGAGATACAGACAAATACACATATAGATGGGATGAGATACAGACAAATACACATATAGACGTGACGAGATACAGACAAATACACATATAGATGTGACGAGATACAAACAAATACACATACAGATGTGACGAGATACAGACAAATACACATATAGATGTGACGAGATACAGACAAATACACATATAGATGTGACGAGATACAGAAAATCTTTAGATGAAGAAACTGAAGAGTATATATGCAGTAATAATAAGAAGAACTCCACAAGGGAACATGCACTGCAGGGGCCCACCGATTATCAGTAGACTGATCCCTCGTTGACGACTTTTCGGCTCATTACTTCCCATACATTATTAAAACATTAATAAAATAGACATAACACCAAAAGATGTCGATAAACAGGAGGACTTCAATGAGCTGCTCTTTGCCGACGATCAATGCATATTTCACAGTGATAGTAAACAGCTGCAAGACCACATAAACCTACTACACGACAGTTGCCTCAAGCATCATATGAAGATCAATACTGAAAAGACAGAAATCATGAGCATAAGTAGAGAGCAACAGACCATCGACATAAAAATTCTAGATCACAGCCTAAAACAAGTGCAAGAATTTAAATACTTGAGAAGTATCTTTACATTCAATGGTAAAATAGACAGAGAGATCGAAGCACGAAGCCAACAATGTCGCATACCAGCTTGCCCCAATTTTAAAACACCCTGCTGTCCCAGCTGAGATAAAAAGACAAATTATAAATACAATCTTTATACCAACATTAGGTTATCAATGTCAGACTTGGACATTAACAAAAGAACACGAGAGAAGACTAACCACCTGTGAAATTAGATGTTTGAGAATGGCTGCGAATAAAACCAGAAGAGATCGAGTGAGAAAGGATGTGATTACAAGAACTATTGGAACCATACCCATCGTTAAATTCATTGAGAAGCAAAGAATGAAATGTTTTGGTCACCTAATGAGAATGGAACCAACGATGCCAGCATCAAGAGCATACAACATGAAAATCAAAACACCAAGAGGCAGGGGAAGACCAAGAGTAAGATGAATTGAAGGAGTCACGGACAACTTGAGACTTCATAACATCAAGGCATATGAAGCGACTGAGCGCGCCCTGGCTCGGTTGCCGATCATCTGATAGACTGCGACAGTAGTGTATAAGTCGTTTACGGCGCGTATTTCGATTAAGCAACCTTCTTTATCCTTAGTAAAAGATGGCGGCCAAATCTGCTTGGTCTGTTCGTGTGGCTGTTCTTTATCCTTAGTAAATATCGATCGGGACAGCCACCCTCTTTGTCCTTAGTAAATATCGATCGTGTGGCTGATGACAACACAAGTGATTGGTTTTAGGGAAAGGTATAGGAAATCTTCATAACTGCAGGTGACAGGTGGCGTTATATAAAACGGGGGCAGGCAGGAACACTATTTAGGTGAGCAGCGGGGGCAGGGGACCCGGGGCGACTAGGAAGGCGGCATGATGACCGGGGATGTATTAGAAAGGGCAGATTGGGCGCCGGCATCATCATCATCATCTATGTCATGGTAGCGAAGGTCGACCGCTCAACCTATACAAGAGAACAGACATATAAACATCGATATTTTGTCTCTCCCAGGGTATTTTCTTCGGGAAAAGACAAATATTTCTTTAGTGCAGGGCCAGCTGTTGGTTAAAAGTGGCGGATGATTCATTTTCCCACACAGTCTTAGGGATTAGTGATTTTTCAGGTTGCAGAGGGCGCGGTTCTCTTAGGGTGGGAAGTAATGGGTACCCTGAATTTATAATATTCGAAGGTTCTGATTGATCAGCTGGGTTTTAGTAGTCCATTCTGATTGGTCAGTATTACCGGAGGGAAAAGGATGGCTATTACAGGAATGTAGCCAGCTGTTTGTACTTTGTAGGGTGTTTTATATAGTTGAAATAATAAGAACAACGCAGTGTGGTATTCAACAGACTTTTATTTATATAAATCATGCTCAATATACATAGCGGGTATTATAAGTTATAAGATGCACTTGATACAAAGTCAACAGTACAGCAAAAATATAGGGGTGCCATAAAAGAGACAATATTAGTAAACCAAACGGGTAAATATACAATGAAAGCACAGGGGTAAACGTCCTCTGCCGGGTTAGATGCGGAGAGGTGCAGTAGAGAAACCATCAGATTGGACTTGTCTTTTAATATAAAGGTAAGATAGAGAATCTCGGTGTTGGTTATAGGTAAAGACAGAGGCTCCTTTTGTCTCATCTTGGGCCTCCTTGTTAAATCCTATTTTTCAAAGGCAGACACGTCGTTTTAAAATTAATTACTCCCATCACAGTGTTTTACGACACCGTGAGACCAACGAACTGCGATTTTTTCACGCCTGCATCAATAACGCGGCGGTGTTAACTCTACCTAAACTTATCAACAATCCCTCTGACTTTGACGACTGTGTCTCAAGTCAATCAACATGACATCATATCATCTCAGAATCGTCCTGATACGAAATATACACTGGAGATTGTACCTGCCAGCTGTTTTTATATATTTCCTATACCTGAACATCCACTCGGTAGTTTGTTGTCTGATCTGCCTGCACACATAACCAACAATAAAGGTATTCATACACTACAGAAAGATTCAAACACCAAACCCTAGACTGATAATTTATGTTTCTTTCGGTGTCTTGCCTTACATTCCGGTAGTTCTGTTAGGGACTTTAAAAAAACCCACACGTAAATTGTTCAGACAGTGGCGTACTTATAGTAAATTATCTCGGTCTGTTGTTTTCCCAGTTATCTCCTTAAAAGATATCAGTTCTTTAGAAAGTTGTTTCAAAGTCAATATTTCTGTTTTTCAGTTTGATGAGGAGCAGGTTCTGATCCCGCTTCTCAGAACTCCTGGTAAATTTAAAAAAACTTTACATCTGTTGGCTTACGAGCAGCATTTTATGTACATTTCCAAGATAGCTGTAGCTTCTAAAACTTTTGGGTGCTCGCTTTGTGGGAAACTTTTTCGCACATACTACTATTTAAAGCGACATGAGAAAACCTGTACGAGTTCACAACAAAAAGAAGTTTACAAAGCGGGTGTCTATACAAGTCCTGATAGTGTCCTAGATATAATAGCCGCTCACGGTGTTAAACTCCCTGAACAATTTACTTTTCCCTTTAGGGCCAGTTTTGATTTTGAAACTTATTTAACCACCGAGGGTCTGCCTGTCTCCTCAAGCTCTACCCAATACGTAGCTAAACATATACCTCTGTCATGTTCTATAGCCTCAAACATCCCAACTTTCACCGGTCCTTTCTTTTTCGTTAGTAAAGGGGATCCTCAAGCCTTAGTCAATGAAATGCTCGATCAGCTTATTAAACTCTCGGATGCGGCGTATGCCCTTCTGCTGATTCAGTTTACTAGTGTCTTTACCCACTTGGAAAGTTTAGGTGAGGATAAACTGAGCCAAAAGTTAGAGGTGTACTTACATGAATTGCCGGTTATTGGGTTCAATTCGGGTAATTATGATTTAAATTTAATCAAACCTTTCCTGGTGAGCTATTTTGTCTCTAAAAACCCAGCGTCCCCTTTTAACTTTGTAGTCAAAAGAAATAACAATTTCATGTGTCTGGCGACAGAGAAGCTCAAGTTCCTAGATATCTCCAACAATCTGGCCCCAGGTTTTAGTTATAGCAAGTATTTGGCTGCCTACGATGTTAAAGAGACCAAGGGGATGTTTTGTTATAAAAAAGTAAAAAAAGAAGTAAAGGACCCTTTCCACGTCTTTAGGCGTATAGGGCATATAGGGCTAGACCTATATTTTTATAGACCAACGGCACAAGATGGGTGATGTGGTCAGCATCACGCCGGCCGCCTCTACTTCCCGGGATTGCACCCGGTACCCACTCAAGGTTGGGTCGACCTGGGAGCCAAGTTCATTTTTGAAGAAAAGTCCGTCTCCGCCAGGGAGCGAACCCACGACCTTCCGATCCGCGGCGCGCGTTGTTTTGTTATGAATATATAAAAAATATCAGTCAGTTAGATGAGCCAGCTCTCCCTCCTCATTCAGCCTTTTTCTCTTCTTTAAAGAATAGTAATATAACAGACCAAGAATATGCCGACTGCCAAAAGGTATGGACAGATAAAAAAATGACATGTCTCAGAGACTTTCTTAAGTGGTACAATAACAAAGACGTTGTCCCGTTTATAGAGGCCTTACAAAAACAGTCTGACTTTTATGTGACGTTAGGTGTAGATCTTTTCAAATCAGCGATCAGTGTGCCGGGAATATGCTTACATTTTTTGTGGAAAACTATGTCTAAAAACGTCTCTTTTGCTCTGTGTAGTAGAAAGGAAGCAGCTCTAAATAACACCCTTAAACAAGGCTTGGTCGGAGGACCGAGCGTTGTTTTTCATCGCCATCAAGAGAAGAACAAAACACAGATCAGAGGGGGTAAGGTAGTGCAGGGTATCAAGGGCTATGATGCCAATGCCCTGTATCTTTGGGCGCTTTCCCAACAGATGCCGACAGATTTCCCTATCATTAGGAAAAAAGAAGAAGGGTTCAAGTTTTTTAGAGCTAATAAATACAAGTATCAAAGTAGAGAGTGGTTAGCTTGGGTGTCCCATATTACCGGTATTGAACTGAAAACACAGTTTAATAGTCGGGAGATGTCTCTGGGTGCTAGAAATATCAGGGTTGACGGTTGGGATAAGGACACCCGAACTGTTTATCAGTTTCATGGCTGTCTGTTTCACGGTCACCCCAAATGTCACCTTACTGAAGGGATGGACACAAACCCTGTTAATAAAAAACCTTTGAATGTGTTGTTCGAGAAAACACAAGACATAACTAAATATTTGCGGGAGGAAGTGGGGGTTCCGGTAGTGGAAATGTGGGAGTGTGAGTGGGGAAAAATGAAAAAGTATGCCTCTATCGCTAGGTTCTTGCGCGCTACTTTTCCTCGTCTCACCCCCTCTTGGAAAAACGGTCCTATCACAGAAGACACAATTATAGCTGCTGTTCTGGACGGTTCGTTCTTTGGTCTTGTTGAATGTGACATTTCTGTTCCCGACAAGCTAAAGCCCTATTTTGAAGAAATGACCCCCATCTTTAAAAATATTAACGTGACTAGAGACGATATTTGCATTTGAATATAAATGTTACAGACAG
>CAJHNH020000500.1:160000-257500 GCA_905116865.2 Candidula unifasciata
CGCCATGTCCATTTCTATAGTTGACCGCAGCTCCATTGTCTATCAAAACTTTACACAGCTCAACTGTAGATGAATCAACAAAATCTGTGTACATTATCACATGACTCAGGGTTGTTATCATGCCGGTCCGATCTTGTGTTTCTCTGTTGACGTCAGCTCCTCTCAGAATGAGAAACTCGACAACTGCTTTGTTCTTTGACATCATTAGCGGTATCCGTCCAGTCGAATCCGCTTCATTGACGTCAATGCCAGCATCGAGAATCTGGCCAATAATTTCACAGTTTCCTTTTTGGGCCGCTGAAGTTAGCAACTCTCTAGCCTCCAAGGGTTCTTGCGAGAAATAATCGACAATTTCTTGTTTGTAATGTTCAAACAGGAATTGCATGTAATGTGGTTCCTGACAATCAGCTGCAGACGACAAGGCGCATTTAATGTCCATCTTGGCGCCGTGCTCGATGAGCAGCTTGGCACACTCACTGTGGTCATTTCTGAGAGCACAGTCAAGAGCTGATTTTGAAAAGCCAACCAAATTCACGCCAGCCTCGTATTTCAGCAAAAGTTCAATGAGATCTTGTCGACCATTTTTTGCAGCAATGACCAGCGGATATTGTTCTGTTGAGTCATACATTGTCCTGTGAGCATCTTTTGTACACAGTAACTCGACCAACTCGAGGTTTCCTGACTCCACTGCAAGAGAAATAAGTTTGGGTCCATCACGCTGTATTACCTCTGCTCCATTCTGTAGTAATTTCCGGACAATTTGAACGTCATTAGAACTAGAACTGTGCACGTTTGTTTGCCGGCACCTCTCTATCACAGACACCAAGGCCATGTTAACAAGTGATTTCTTCTCTTCTTTGCAGGAAAACTGGCAGTCTAGAAAAATATCTAAGGATTTTGTATCACCAGCTTTGATAGCTAGTCCTAGCGGCGAAAACCTGGTAGTTAAATGTTCTGTCAGAATTTTGAACACATCTGTAAGTCCAGCTTCAGCAATAGCAGCTTTGTGCTTAATTTTTGAATTTTTGTTGTTGAAAAAACTTTTTTTAAGAGCTTTGCCGTATCCCCTGACACCACTCCTCTTCATGCTGTTCTGAAGCCACAATCTCATTGTATCCACATCCATAAACTGTGTAGCCCTAATGAGAGCTGTTTGTCCATGTTGGTTCTCGTGATGGATGTCAACATCTTGTTGCTCCAGAAGAAATCTGGTCAAATCGGTAGACCCCGCTGGACGTACCGAAAGAATTAAGGCTGTGTTACCTACATAATTCACAGCGTTGAGGTTTGCATGTCTGGACACCAGAAATCGGACAATGTCGGTGAAGCCATTTTCAGCACAAATCAATAACGGCGTGTTTCCATGTTCATCCCGGTGCTCAATGTATGCTCCTGCCTGAACAAGTTTCTGAACAAGTAGTTTATATCCGCGTCTGCAGGCAGAGATCAGAGCTTGATTAAGTCCATCCTGTGTGAAAGCGTTTACTGGTGTAAGGAGTACCACGGCTTCAGTATAAGAATCAGAATTTGCGGCCCTCAACAGATTTTCATCGACTGGCACATAACAGACATCTCTATCAACCAAGCAGGGCTCTTCCTTCTTACACTTTTCACCTAAATAATTGACTTCTGAAGAATTGTTTATTCCAGATAGATATCTCCCAGATGACACTGTCCCACATGATCCTGTCTCGGATATCAGGGTCTCAGATGACACTGTCCCACATGATCCTGTCTCCGATATCAGGGTCTCAGATGACACTGTCCCACATAATCCTGTCTCGGATATCAGAGTCTCGGATGACACTGTCCCACATAATCCTGTCTCGGATATCAGGGTCTCAAATGACACTGTCTCACATGATCCTGTCTCGGATATCAGGGTCTCATATGACACTGTCCCGTATAACACTCCACCAGATGACAATGTTTTCGATGTCGATGTTTCAGGAAAAGTGGAAGATAAGGGGTTAGCCACAGAAGCTGGACTGCTGACATAGCTTGTGGAACTGTCAGGGACTCGGGGATGTTGTGGACCATTAGTTTCAACCACTTCGTGTGGTACGTCTGCATGATAATCCAGTCGACGTCTCTTGTTTCTTGTCCAGTGTCCATCTGAGTTCGACATGTCCGGCCGCTGTCGGAAAATGTAATGTGTGATCAAATATCATCGCATAATAATAATAATAATAATAATAATGCAAACTGTGTAAAAGTAGGTCAAAAACCAAAATTAAGCTCTCTGTCTGTGTTCTGTGTAATAAGCGTTATCGGT
This sequence comes from Candidula unifasciata, assembly GCA_905116865.2. Taxonomy (NCBI): domain Eukaryota; kingdom Metazoa; phylum Mollusca; class Gastropoda; order Stylommatophora; family Geomitridae; genus Candidula; species Candidula unifasciata. Next base: position 162,276 of record CAJHNH020000500.1, read on the forward strand.
AGCGCACATGAACATGGGGCACATCCCCCCTCCTCCCTTTTATCTCTCTCTCTCTCTCTCTCTCTCTCTCTTTCTCTCTCTCTCTCTCTCTCTCTCTCTCTCTCTCTCTCTCTCTCTCTCTATCTATCTATCTTCTCCTTCTCGGTTTCACTTTTTTTCGTTTCATTTCCTAAATTTTTCCTCACTCTTTCCGACACCTACATTCTCACTCACTCACTCCCTCACTCACTCACTCACTCACTCACTCACTCACTCACTCACTCACTCACTCACTCACTCACTCACTCACTCACTCACTCACTCACTCACTTACTCACTCACTCACTCACTCACTCGCTCACTCGCTCACTCACTCACTCACTCACTTACTCACTCACTCACTTACTCACTCACTCTCACTCACTCACTCACTCACTTACTTACTCGCTAGTAGTAGTAGTTACAGAAATTACGTTGTCTTTTTCATTTTTCAATTCCCCCCCCCCCCTTTTTTTCCCCTCTATACAGCTTTAAATAAACCCCCTCCACCAAAGAAATAGAGGTAAACAAGAATCCATCTACCGAGCGGGAAGTGGACGTCAGTTGTGGTTCGGGGTCAATTGCGGCTACGATGATATGAGGTCACCTGGTGGCTATCGTGAGGCTCTAGTCACGTCAATCCGGTTCAAGAGTCAGATAATGCTTGTGTGTGGTTGTTGCTGTGTGTCTGTGAGTAGTGGGACGGGGGGAGCAGAGGATCAGAGGGTTTCAGAGGCGGCGGAGAATAGGGGTGGGCAGTACAGGTTCCGTTTTAGGAGTTATATAGTAGAATAATGAAAACTACGGGTATTGATTGGCTTGACTGCAAAAGATTATTTTAGTATGTGTATGTAAATATGTTATAAAGTAGAAATATGCAGAAAAGATAAAATAGAGCTTTATGACACTGTCGTGAAGTGAGCAGCCAACCCTACACGATGGACGAGTCGTGACTCTGACTTCCCCAAGCGGGCAGTCACATTTCAAACTTAAACCCGTCCTGAGGGGTATATAGTCCCTTATATTGATATATACCTTAGTTTGGTTATATATTCATTTCTAGACCCTCTAGTTGCTTTGATAAATCTTCATTTTCAAACTTGCAACTGTAGGTTGACGAACATTAAACCTTTCCCTGCGCAGACTAAATAGTTTGTGCTCTACATAACTCACACCATTTGTCAAGATATTAAACCCTACAAGTAGTTATTCTCTGACCAGACAAACGAAGTTTTGTGCCTTCTAGCAGAAGTATGGAAACTGTGTCATCTTTTAAGTTAACTGCTGTGACGTCAGGGCTAGACGCTCTGAGTCAAAAGTGTGTTTGATACAGATTTAGTGGGTGTGTAGTGACCAGCCTGTGGTTATATAGGTACTAACTGTATACACTGTATGTCTGCGAGTGCAGATGTGAGGGTGGAGAGACGATGATCTATGTCTGGTAGTGTCTATCTATCTCCACTATATACCTTGTCTTCTATCTGTTGTACTAATTTACAGACAGATAAATGAAAGGAGAAATTATCTCCTGTTCTTGAGAGTTACACTCTGAGGAATGGAGAAGGGTAGCAAAGTGTGGGGTGAGCTGGTGGATGAATGAGGTTGATTACTAATTCTGAGTTCTTTCCTGACAGGATGATATCCCCTTAGAGATCAGGCAGACGAATAACAGTCCAGCCAACAACCACCAGCCCATACCATTCTGAACACCAGGCACACCCAAAAGTCCTGCCAATTGTGCCACTACCTCAACATGGCAAGAGCTTCTTTGTGAGTTCCAGGACGAGTGGACAATTGCAGACATCTGTGTCATCAATTCAGAGAACCAGTCTCCAAGAGCTTTTTTGGGCTCTGATGCAGTTCTTGTGTCCTCACCTGTGAGACAGTCAGCGGGCACCACAATCTCCAAGAGTCTTGTTGGGTTCCTATGCAGTTCCTGTGTCCTCGCTTGTGAGACAGTCATCTTGTACCAGATCAAATCGAGGCATAGCTACCAATTGAGTCAACTACAGCCGAAACACCATGGACTGAGGGGAGCATTGACCTACGAACTGGGATAAGTGATCTCGTATTCATTTTCAGGCTCTCTTCCCACAGCACCTCGTGATTTCGATGACGAACTCATGTACCCTCAACGAACTGTATCTGGCTGCTTCAATATCTGGGTTGTGTCATTAATTCCTGAACTCCATTAACTGATCACTCTTGATAATCAATTCATTTATTTTTGTATTTATATTGTACTTATTACATTCAGAAATTTTCATGGCTGACATGGGTGTCCCTGTTTCACCATTCTAACTGTCTAGCTTTTATGTTTGTGCAAGTAACAAGTGTAATCTGTGTTAACATGGCTATGATAGTAAACTATCATAACCTGGGGGATACCTTTTTATAGTAGTGGGGGTGTCCAGCCAAGTGTGCCTAGGAATATTATATATTTTGTAGTGCCAAAGCTTGAGTTGCCCTACTCCTGAAATAAGTTGAGCGTATATTGGTCACGGGATATCCCTTAGACGAATACGAGCCAACGACTCAACATAATTATTTCAGAGTGCTGTTGGTTCTTAAGGAGAAATCCTTAAATCAGGCATGTGACAGGAGCGATATGTGACAGAACACATATCCTCAACAGACACTAGACTTATATAAGTTATATAGTACAACACAGGCGACGGACATTGATTAGTTCTGTTGAGGGGAATAGTAAGTATAAATTTATGTTATGAAATATGTAAAACTGATTTTAAGGGCTGGTGTTAGCTGGGGCTCGGATGATAGTTTGTAGTGAAACAGCAGCATCATCAAGTACCACGCCGACAGGTGAGGGCGATCACGTCTCTCCAGGGTCTCATGTCGGTTGTTAGCTGGTGAGCTGTAGTTATGGTAGTAAACAACCAGGCAGTCGTCTAAAAACATACCGTTGGGGAAGAGTCATCTGGATCTCCTGGGCATATAGTGCTATGACTTTATAGAGAGTATAAACCAAAAAATTGGCTAAGAAAATGACCATACGGTGCTTCTATATTGTAAGATTGACTAAGAAAATGACCGTATGGTGCTTCTATATTATAAGACTGACTAAGAAAATGACCGTATGATTCTTCTATATTGTAAGATTGACTGGGAAAATGACAGTATGGTGCTTCTATATTGTAAGACTAAGAAAACTATCTATGGTGCTTCTGTATTTTAAGATTGACTAAAAAATGAAGTATGGTGCTTCTATATTTTAAGAATGGCTAAAAAAAATGACCGCATGGTGCTTCTATGTAATAAGATTGACTAAGAAAATGACCGTATGGTGCTTCTATATTTTAAGAATGGCTAAAAAATGACCGTATGGTGCTTCTATACAATAAGATTGTCTTATAAAATGACCGTATGGTGCTTCTATATTTTAAGAATGGCTAAAAAATGACCGTATGGTGCTTTTATATATTAAAATTGCCTAAAAATGACGTATGGTGCTTCTATATTTTATGATTGGCTAAGAAAATGACCGTATGGTGCTTCTATATTTTAAGAATGGCTAAAAAATGACCGTATGGTGCTTCTATACAATAAGATTGTCTTATAAAATGACCGCATGGTGCTTCTATATTTTAAGATTGACTAAGAAAATGACCGTATGGTGCTTCTATATTTTAAGATTGGCTAAGAAAATGACCGTATGGTGCTTCTATATTGTAAGATTGGCTAACAGAAATGAAACATGAGGTGCATATACACGACAAAACTAAGACACCTAACACAAGTCTATATTCCATGAATACCTAAGTTCCCTGTGTGGGTTCCAGAGCCTAGTTTAGTTATGAAGCTGGGGAAATAGATCCCTTGTCTCCTAGCAGGCTGGTTGTAAGATGCCAGTTTTGCTCAAATAGGATGTGTTGTGAGATATCGCAACCTAGCTGTAAACTATAACAAATCCTATCAACTGTACTCCTAAGGGCGCACGTAGAAGAACACCGTACAACTGACTTAAAAATTGAATCACGGATGTATGGTAGGCCCACAACGTAATGCTTTAAAAAATAACTAAACAAATCTGTATAGTAAATATGTAAATCACGAGTAAATGTGAACATATAAACAAATGAATATGTAAAGGGAAGTTGTTATAGAGACACTAAACTGAGATTTAAAAAACACACTTTAAAAAGAGAAACCCTTACCTAGTCTGAAGAAAATAACAAGTAACTACAGGTATACTATGTGCTGAGTCGCAGTTAGTAGTGAAAGCGAAATGACATTTCCAAGAAAAGGAGTTTCTAAGGAACAGGACACAGCAGCTTACTGTCTCGAAATTGAACATAGTCAAATAAATCCAGTTATATACGTGTCCACAAAGTTTCTCTGGTTGGGAATTATAGTAGTTATTTAAGTGAGTGATGTAAGTCTGTCACTGCCTCGTTAATATCATAGGAACATCATCTGGGCCAATGAAAACTTTGATTCTTTCCAAATAATTCCTCACAGATTACGTCACGGGTAAGTCCAAAAATATCGAGGGTGTTAAGAGCGGGCTTTCCCGTTGTGTGTCTTTCAAGGCGTTGCCAAGAGTTGTCAAGGTTTTCGCGCGTTTCTTCTTCCGGCGGTATCTCTTTAGGAACGTGTGTTGTCTTGCTCTTGCAACGTCTCGCCATCGACTTGTGTGTTCAGTCTTCATCGCCATGAATTTCCTGGAATTAGCAGCATCGGTGCCTGACAAGCCCAGCACGTTGCTTTCCTGCAACGTCATTGCATTCTGAATAGTACTCGACGTTGTGGCAATAAACATGCGATGGTGTTATCACAACAGTAGTCTGTCAGCTCTGTGCTGCCGCCGCCGCAACAGCAGGTGCCGCATTCCGACCTCACTCCAGATCTTTTGACGTATACAATTGTTCTTATTGTCAAGTCGTGCATGAACCTAGCAGTATACATCTAGAATGATTGTTTTTTTTTTTTTAGGGCTACCCCCAGAGTACCCCAACTGGCTACTTATCCTGTCCGATTACACATAGAGTTTCACACAAATAAATCACATCCACCTACGAAAAAAAAGTTGTCAGCTGCCAGCGATATTGAGTGTTCTATATTCCACGATGTGAGCGCTTTTAAAGACTCCAAAACATCTACAACTGGCCCTAACCCCAACCCACCTACGTACTACAAGAAAGTGCAGCCTAGGTCCTCCTCCCCAAAAAGAACAAAGAAAAGAAAACACCAACAAAAACTTCATCCTCACGATTGCACAAAGAGTCACAACACATAGAAAAATGCACACTCACGCGCACAAACACATACAAAATCAGCACAAGAAGCACACAAAACTAAAAACTGCACAGCAAATGAAATACCAAATTACTACACTGTACACCCCCTGAAATTTTAGACTATCCCGTGACTGGCGGATTTCACGTATTTATATACTGGGAAAGTACCACTTCCAACTATAGATAAATAGATACAATTTCAGGTTGTTTCTGTTTCAGTATCTGCCAAAACCAGGTCGTGTGTATTGAGCACAGTTACCAAGTGATCTATTCCATATTAAAGAAGCTCGTCACATAATTTATATAACCATGTTTCCGGTAAGGAATGGCAGGAGAGGGCTGGCTAGCATAGGCGAAGGAAGCTGAAAGCTAAGGTCCCTAGAACCCCAAACAATTTTTTACGGAGTACGGGAGAGGACTGGGCTCCCATCCCTCTCTCTCTCTCTCTCTCTCTTTCTCTCTCTCGCTCTCTCTCTCTCTCTCTCTCTCTCTCTCTGTCTCTCTCTCTCTCTCTTTCTCTCTCTCGCTCTCTCTCTCTCTCTCTCTCAAACATACATTCCCCCCAATAATTAGCCTAAGCTTTTTTGTAGAATGCAGCTTTTTTCCAATAATTCAGCGACTTCAGGTGATTGCAAATAGAATAGCCAGGGATATCAGCCTACCTCAGTGCTGTGTCTGAGTTTGCCATACCTAAAATAAAAGTAAACGAGTACCTTATGTTATCAGGGCACGTTTTGCCAATTATCAGATTTAAAACTACTCCCGTGTCAACGCACTCGGTGAAACAGCCAGTGTCGTCCTACGCCAAATCAGATTGTATCTACCAATTTAAATATAGCTGTAAGGCTGCTTATGTGGGCAGAACTGATCGACCCTGGAGAAACGAGTCGCTGAGCATATTCCAGTATGGGTGGAAAAAGCCATGGAAAATAATATTAAAAACGATAATACTGGCCGCAAAGATCACGCCTCTGCAATAGCACGCCATCTTCTAAAATCTGGACACGTGGTGACTAAGGACAACTCATTTCAAATAATTCATGCGTCAACCAATAGCAGAACGCTGAGATTTATCGAAGCTTCCGCGATTCGTAACCTGCGTGCGGAACTCTGAATTTAAAAAAAAACAAAAAAAAAAAAAAACAGGCAGCCATGTTTGGTTGTTGTTGAAATTGTACTTCAGTTATATAGGATTAACTTATTTACTTTATTTCTTTAATTGTTACTGTATGCACCTGACGAGATACAGCGAAATATGCCAGGAAATAAATTCTGCAATCTATTTTGAGTGTCTTCTTTAAATAATGCGGACACAAACAATACATTGCACAATTTATTGCCAGGCATATTTCGCTGTATCTCGTCAGGTGCGTTGCTACAGTTACATCAACATAAAATGAAGCACAACACTGAATAAATCAAACTGAAACGCGAATAGTTTCTTCCGACACATTGTGGTGGTATTTGGCCGCCAGAAGCGCACCGTAGTCACGTGACTTACCCGGGTAACTTCAAATTTACAATAAATTCCGTCTGCTTACAAAAGGGGATTTGTTGCTTTTAATTGTTGAAGCTTCAGCGATTTTTAACAGTTTCCTGTTCGGAGTGTGGTAAGCCACACGGAAAGCACTGTCTGTGTCAACTACGTATCCGGATGAAAGTAGATGACGTCATATTGAAGAAGGGGGTTCTTTCCTCTTGACTGGTCTTGACATCCCTGAATAATAACTGAGCTGTATAAGTAGCCATTTGGGTATGTGCTCTGCCACTCTATTTCCAAGCTGTCTCTGCGTTCAACCGATGCACTGGCACTTACATGTAAATTTGTAAATACAATTGGATTTAGTGTACGGAGAAACCAGCTGTTTAATAGGTGGGGTTGGGATAGGAGTGGTCTTGTGCTTCACTACTGGAACAGCCGCAAAGAATGTTTGGCCACATGCTGTTTTCAGTCGGTCCTATGATGTCATGCAAATGAGGTGCATGGTCTCCACGAGCACAGTGCGGCAAGCAGAAAGTCCGTGCGACATGCGACCGCCCGAGATACGGCTGGTCGAGTAAAAGAAGGAAATCCAGAGGCTAAACTCGTGGTCAGCAGCTTACGAGAAGTCGAGGAAGACAGTTGTAGTATTAGGAGATGTTGTTTTAATGTCTTATGAATAATTCGTGGGTGTTTGAATAATTGTTTGAACATTGTGGAACACTGTGACAGAACAAACTGACATAAATGTAATAAGGAACTGAGAGCCGTTTGTGTAATTAATCCTAGACGTTGAAGCAGTAGTAATAGCTACGTTGCAGTAATCACATAAACCGAATTGTTACAGAAAGCAGATACGTTGCAAGCCAGGTTCGTTGCAGTACTTATATGCCATGCTTGCTGACAATACCGGCAGAACACAAGTTATCTATAGCTCCCTTGTGTGCTCGTTTAGATCAGCCTGCTCATAGGTTCACTTGTGTAATAAATGCACTGATGGAAACAGACAAAACCACTTGACGGTTTACTTACATAGTTACTGGTAATGAACACAGCAGAGGGCATTGTCGGGATTCACGTGTTGGGTTAATGAGAGGGTTAATTGCAATCAACACAGTAAAAAGCATTGTCGGGATCCACATGTAAGGTTAATGAGAGGGTTAATGGCAATCAACACAGTAAAAGGCATTGTCAGGATCTACATGTAGGGTTAATGAGAGGGTTAATGCCAATCAACACAGTAAAGGACGGCTTCAGGTATGCACTGGCAGCGGTTTTAGCTGGGATGCATGGGTATTTCTTTGTTTCTTGTCGAATATCTGACAGAAAATAGCAGATATCACCAAGACGAACACTCAATCATGGACACTCAATTACCAGTTGCTGATGATTGTTTCTGTTATGTTTTTTGACACTTTAATTTATGTGGATTTTTCTCAAAATTATTGTTGGTAATGAATAACCTCCTCTTTTTAATCACGTTTTTTTTTTAATTGGGGAGGGGGTTGGATGGGGGAGGGGGCATTGGAAGGAGACATATGAAAAAGGATGAAAACTACTACATTGAGGACATCCCCTGCCTCGTCCCTAGCAAGCAAGCACAACAATGCTTACTACAGATTCTTTTACCCAATAAGAAAGATCGCTGGAGCTATGAAGTGCGTGCTAAAAGCTGGATGTTCACTTCAGGCATAGCATACAAATTGTCGAACTATAGACTATTTTTTTAAAGGAAGATATTTATCATTATCTGAACCCCCCGTGTGGGTTCCGGGGCCCTATTGTGGGGAAAACAAGAATAGACCCACTGCCTCCCCAAAAGCATGTCGTAAGAGTCGACTAACTGGGGAGCTTCCTTTGAAGTAGGAGTGCATCTGCCTGAGAGGCAAGGAACCAGCAGTCTGCATTCAATTGAATCAGATCTGTAAAACTGATGCACATGCAACACTCAGGTTCTGGAGCATGACTGCAGTCCAGAAGTGGACGAACAACCAGAACTTTACGCCAGAGTGTACAGCTGGTGAACACAAAGAAAGAAGAAGAATTATGTGAACAAAAGTCTGTCTTTCATTACTTGAGGTATGGACAGTGAGTCCACTCTTGTCACTCGTTCAGGGGATGTCCCTACAGCTGCCGACACTGAAATTAGACACAGCTTGGGTTGGACAAAAGTTCTTGAAGGAACGAAATAGCCCAAATTGTGTATGACCGGGGAATTCCATGTTTGTTTTTTTTTTTTCATTTACAGATAACTTTATGTAGCACTTCTGCTGAAACAACATTTCTTGTTCCTCGTTTTGTTTCTGGCGTTGTCCAGTGGCTGCATTAATATATGAGTGACAGTTATAAAATGTATCTGTGCATCTCTACTTTGGAATAATAATAACAATCCATTCACAAAATGAAAGCCAGTGACAGGAAAGTTGCATTTAAAACATATACACAATGGGTGACATTTTGTCTCCTTCTTGTTTTTCTTCTTCTTCTTCTTCTTCTTCTTCTTCTTCTTCTTCTTCTTCTTCTTCTTCTTCTTCTTCTTCTTCTTCTTCTTCTTCTTCTTCTTCTTCTTCTTCTTCTTCTTCTTCTTCTTCTTCTTCTTCTTCTTCTTCTTCTGCTGCTGCTTCTTCTTCTTCTCCTTCTTCTTCTTCTTCTTCTTCTTCTTCTTCTTCTTCTTCTTCTTCTTCTTCTTCTTCTTCTTCTTCTTCTTCTTCTTCTTCTTCTTCTTCTTCTTCTTCTTCTTCTTCTTCTTCTTCTTCTTCTTCTTCTTCTGCTGCTGCTGCTGCTTCTTCTTCTTCTTCTTCTTCTTCTTCTTCTTCTTCTTCTTCTTCTTCTTCTTCTTCTGCTGCTGCTGCTTCTGCTGCTGGTGCTGCTGCTGCTGCTTCTTATCCTGACCCTCCTCCTCCTCCTTCTTCCTCTTTTGCTCTTGGACTTCTCCTTCTGACCACCTCCTCTTTCCCTTCTTCTTCATGTGGTGAATTGGCAGCACTTCCAGACCTCATTGCAAAGCTATGCTCTCGTATACTAATCCAGGCAAAGGTTAGCCTTCTGATAACCGTTAATATCGATACTGACCTCACTTCCATTATGTCGTACAATTTTACATTGAATTTTACTGCCAACAGGAATATAATCCTGGACTGTATTTCTCCTAGTTTTCTCTAGTTTCTGTTCTACTGTCCAGCGCCAGGTCTCGAAAAAGCGTCTAGTGTGAACGTCGGTGTGTGCTCTATAGTTGCTGTTATTTACGGCCTCGGATATTCCATGTGTCTGTTCATCGCTGGCGTGGGTGATTTTCTAGCTCTACTTTCTGTTGTGTCTAATTGGCAGTGATCTCTGTGGTTTCATGTCTTGTGTGTGGTGCACTGTCTAGTGTGTGGTGCATTGTATTGTGTGTGGTCCACTGTCTTGTGTGTGGTGTACTGTCATCTATGTGGTGCACTGCCGTGTGTTCGTGCACTGCCTTGTATGTGGTGCACTGCCTTTTTTTTCGTGCACTGTCTTGTGTGTGGGGCACTGTCTTGTGTTTGGTACACTGTCTTGTGTTTGGTGCACTGTCTTGTGTGTGGTGCACTGTCTTGTGGTAGTTTTGACACATGTCTCAACAATTTGATCAATTGTCTCCTAAAGTAGATTCACACTCCTTCTGCGCCATCTTGTTCGTTAATATTTTTATTTCTGATCGTGCATGTACTTGTTACCTTAAGGATTCGTGGTAGACCTTTCATTTCTGTTGTTTCGACTTCTTCAGGTATTCTACCTTTGTTAATATTCGATTTAAAACAGGAGGACAGTAGATTTCGCAACAATGGATACAGAAAGTATGGGGACACGTTTTGGTCAGAATGTGTTTTTAATCTATAATTAAATGCACGTGTTATTATATTAATTAGATTTTTAACGGTAGATGTGCAAACTGCGCATGAAATTAAAATGACCCAGTCGTTTTGTTTAATAATATGTTTTAAAAAATATTGTATTTACAATTAAATAAAATAAAATATAGCTGTAACGGATTATTACAAGTATTCATGGACTCACTTCCAAATCTACTTGGCGCCCTTTTGAAACCTTCTTGCGCACTTTAGGAGAGGGGGGGGGGGGCCGTTACCACATGTTGGAGACCACTATCTTATAGTGTCATTTTCGTTCATGGTCTACTTCTGTGCTGCTCTACATCCTTCTTTCGTCACAAGGCATTCTCTCTAAGGGAGCAAACCATTTTTTTTTTTTTTTGTGGGTTGTATGTTGTTTAGTATTAGTTCTGTGCCCACTGTTTCTGTTACGCGTTTATTTTTCTTATTATCACTCCCCTAGCCTTTCTCAGACATCTTGTTTCCATGGTGACCAACCTGTCCTTGGTAACAGAACTGTATGTAAACAACAGGGGCGAGGTCACAGAATGAAAAAAAAAAATAATCCAGGAGGGAAGCTCAGTCTCGATCGTCACCCCGCTTCCCCTTCCCTCCCCCTACCTTTTTTCTCATATAGCAGTATAGAGGCATGGACGGCCTCAATGGACATCCGTCTACCCTAAAATTATATAACATAATAATAAAAACCATACAACAATAATACCTCTATTGCTATGTGAAATAATTAGGGATCGATTCTCGTGGGCTGGAGTCCTGACAAGGCCCGACTTTTAAAAATAACCTTGGCTCCCAGGTCGACCCACCCTTAAGTGAGTACCCGGTGTGGTGAAGTCCTGGGACTTAAAGGCGACCAGCCTGACGCTGGCACATCAGCCACCTGATTGGTCTATAAAATATAGGTCTAGCCCAATATGCCCGAAGGAGTGGGAAAAGCATCGTTTATTTTTTTAAATAATATAAAAATTGTTTGAACCAACATTAAAAGATAAGGTCCCTATATAGGGAGGCGTATAAGGAGGGCATACTTAGCCTTTGTGTCATTTGTCTGGGGAATGGAGTGAACCTGAGCCTTACCCAGCAACATTCAGCCCCCCCCCCCCTTTTCCACCCCATGATTGTTTGTAGGGAGTGAAGCTAAGATAAGGGCAAAGGCTGAAGACAACCCCCCACCCCCACCCCCTTTAGACAACGTGCAAAGAGACTAGTTAGCTACTTCGCCATTCCCCTTAATATAATTTATTCATTGGCACCTTTCCGTCTTTCCAGACGATAGTGTCATATAGCGCTATGAGGAGGCATGAGACTCACAGCCCATGGCGAGTGTGACTAGCAAGACCCGCCCGTGTCGAGAAAAGTCTTCCACAATGATAGCATGGGATTTTAGGACCATTGTTGTCAACATTTGTGTTTAATCCGTTTCTTTTCAGACGCTCAGCTTTCACCCTTTCTGCAATCATTTCTTCCTTCAGTCTCATTCCCTTAATGATATGCCCTTTCCACACAGCACGGTTCGTGGCATTTTGTTCCCATGAGTCCGCCTCATAGCCTGTATCATTCATGTCCTGCTTGCACACATCTTTATAACGTAGTAGAGGTCGGCCTCGACATCTTCTTCCTGTCTTTAATTCACCATAGAGGATGTCCTTAGGGACTCTGCCATCCTCCATTCTCCAGATGTGACCCAGCCACCGGAGCCTTCGTAGACTGAGCATGGAAAAGACTGTTTTAGTACCTCCTCTTTCCAGTTCCTCAGTGTTTGTGATTTTGTCCTGCAACTTGATGCCAAGTATTCTTCTTAGGCATCACATGTGAAAGCTATTATTTCTGGGAGATAGGGCGGGGTAATCTGTCTGAGCCAGGCGGTTTCAGCGTCGCTGGTAAAACAGCAACTTCATCATTTGGCAAATGAAAACGAAGAATAACACATATCTATGTTAACGTGTCCTAAGAAAAACACTTCACTCCGCTTTTAAATTCAACAATTTCAGTGTTCTGTCTTAGTATTCGCAAAATGCTTCATAATTATTATCCATATGTTGTCTACGTGTACAGGAGATAACTGAATAAGAAGAATGAAGCACGACTGCAGTTACATCTATTCTGTAACAACAAAAACATAGAAAAACTAATTGTGATGCAATGTAGGTGTACAACTAAATACTGACCGAGAAAAGCGGAACTTGTCTTTAAAGTACTGCTGTGCTGAAGTGCTTGGGAAAATTAACCTTAACTATAAGAAACATAAACTGAACTAGTGATTTTAAAAAAATACATCTATTAGGTACACCTACTCTGAAATAATAGCTGAGAAAAGTAAAGTACATTTTCATTTAACATCGACTACGGTGAGAATGTTAAGGTGAGGATAGGAGTGAGATACAAGATGCTCTTATGAAGAAAACAAAACCCAGATGAACGCAGCTATTGCAACTTACTGGAACACTTGTCAAGCAGAACACAGTCCTGAGGAATCAACTCCCTCACAACAAATTAACTGAGCACTGTTTCTAGACTGCCAACTAGATTGCTATATGTACAAAACTGTACCCAAGTGAACAGGCACCACAGAACACTGATCATGTGCTACAGACGTGCTTTTCACGTGCAGTATAGAGGTCCGCAGTCTGGACAGTTGGCATTGCCGTGGAAACGAAGTTGTATGAATCAGCAGGACTTGTGTTGGACCACAATCTTCATAGATGCCTGTGATCTCCTTATCTGAAAACCACCGGTAAGCGGGTGGGGGAGGGGGGGTGGCTGGACCTAAAAGGAGGGAGATAACAACTAATTATATATATATATATATATATATATATATATATATATATATATATATATATATAAAATTAGTTGTTATCTCCCTCCTTTTTAATATATATATCAGGCACTCGGGGAAATATGACAATACAAAAGGAAACTGAATATATAAAGTGGCTTTTTCATGTTAATAACTACGCCTGAACGATTAAAAAAATCATTACCGAGTTTGATATACAGTAAGTAATGTCAAAATGTTACACCTTGGGACACCAGCTGAAGTAAGCCACTGAAGTCATTTCTAGAAAGGAGACAGTTTCTAATGAAATGTGAGTTAGTCAGTTTACCTAGCTCTGTGTTGAACAAGATCAAACAATCTATCTTTGGTACTTCGTACGTCAAAAGGATCCCTTGCTCAAGAATCACAACGGTAATCTAAATAAGTAAATGACTGTCACTTCAGCGATATAACAGACACGACCACCTTTGCGAGTGTAGTTTCAATTCTAGCTATAAGCTCAAGCTGGTTCAGTTTCACTATCTAGCTAAGCTGTGTCGTATCTATTGAATCTTGTTGCCAAGTGATAATCTTTTCAAACTGTTAGGTCCATGTGACAAAATTAGAAAACTTTGTTTCTAGCAACCAGATATCCGCAGAATATTGACAGTCACGCTTGCCTGGTGGCTTTTTTTTTTTAATATATATATATACATGGTCTCTTCTATATGGGTTTTTTTATTAATGAATTGACCTCTCACATCGATCAAGCCTTATATAGGTTATGAAAATGATCCGAGTCGTAAAGACGACTGGCGAGTATTGACACTTCACCACCTGAATGCCTATTGGTCTAAAAATGTAGAACTACAGATACAGAACCGGCAGACACAAATAAACACAGGTAACCAACAAAAAGACAAAAAATGTATTAAACAACAACAACAAAACTTCCTACAGCCACTCGACCAGGTGACTCTGACAAGGTGATTGACTTGGCTCTTTTGTCGCCCACCATCGCTCCTGTTTGTAGATAGAGTACACTGGGGTACCATGACAGCAACCACTTGGCTTGTGTTGTCTTGGTTGAGAAGAGCAGAAAAAGTCGCCAGATAAACAGAACAATTACTTTCCATGTTGATAGCACGGGACAGGATTCCGTCAGCTAGGTTAGACAGCAAATTAAATATCCTCCAAAAAAAATGAACTCAGCCACCGTGGTGGTATAAAGAGGTTGAAAGGGCATGGTTGGAAAAGACGCAGGCCTTTAAGGTATGGCACAAGGTCTGTAAGAGTCAAGCCTCTGGAGAAAATTGCAGCAGATAGCCTCGCTGACTTGGAAAAGCGAGGCAAAATACCATCTAAACTTGGGGGATATAGACGTAGCAAACAGACACAGCTAATGCACCAGCTTTCGCCTGTGAACTCTATGAAGTTTTTCCGAAGAGAAAAGAAACATGTGCAGCCACACTAGACGTAAAGGATGCGTACAGCAAAGTGCCATTTGACCAACTTGTGTACAGGCTTCGATTTGAAGTATCTCATTTCGTCATCCGCTGGCTAGCGGAGGCACTGTTCCAGAGACAGATGATAGGCCAGTGTGGTTCTTGGTCCTCATAACCAGTAAGCATCTGTCTCTAATTCTCCGCTGTCTTCAATTATATTCAATGCGTAAATGGTGCTTATAACGCAGAAGCAGTTGCTTGGGAGTGGCAGAGCTTTGTCATTTGCCGATGACGGCTTATTATGGAAGAGATCGTCAGGTTTGTAGATTCCAACGCAAACGTTAACCCATCAAAAACCTAGGTAATGTGGTTCCTTTTGAACACGCATATAGTCAGGGCAGACTTGCCAGAAGTGGAAATCAGAGACCAAGCCTGGCAAGAACAGCCCTTATGACACATCTAGGAGTGAAGTATGATCGCAGTCTGCCTTTCAAAGAACATGCTGACCATATAATTAAAAAAGCAGGCAAAGGTCTGTCAGCAATGAGGGTCCTAGCCGCCGCCAATATTGAACAGACTGCTTCTGCTTCTTTTCCGAGGATTTGTTTTTTTTTTCTCTCATCGAATATTCTTCAGCCATTCTCTTTGTCAGCCATGCTCCGATGATAGACTTGAACATTTGCAAAACGAAGCCATGTACAGTATTCTGGGGTGCACAAGAGATATCGCTTGTATATCAGTGAGATAATTTTTTGACTTTCCGATCATGAACTACGGGATCAACATTTGGAGAGCGCTCATATCTGAAGATAAGCTCCGATCTGACACACACTTTGCACCATATACTCCATATACTCTTCAGGAAAAAAAGAGCAACAAACTAAAAAGGGGCAAGAAATGGCTCGGTGGGCAGAGGATGACATCAAGCAGGTTTGCAGTCTTACAGACGTCCACACTGGTAAGGAATAAATATCAGTGCCTAAAGTTCTTAATGGCACCTTATGTTGTGTCGTATAACACTTGATAGGAGTTGTTGGGAGTAGAATCCCGTTGCTGTCAACGCCGAGGTCTGCGCGCGCGTCATAATCAGTGATAAGTCGGATGAGGCGGATGTGCTGATCTACACAGACAGGTCTATATTACGTGGACATACGAATGCGTTAGCATTTAAATTTCGTTCAGTAGGCAGCGAAAACTCTAAGATACTCTCTTGTGGCTGGTATCACAGGACTATTCCAGCGTATGTGTGCTGAGTGATTTTATGAGCTGGATCCAGCGAGTCGAGGTAGTTGACTGACAAATTGCGAAATTCCGCTGTGCGTGCCGTTATCTTCATATTTGTCTCAGGTTATGCGGTTGTTGTTGGCAATGAAAGAGTTGATAGATTGGCAGCGTCTTCGTTAGTTGAAGATGGCTGGCCTATGGATCGCACCGACATTGATAGGACTGGCCCTATCAACCGCGTGATGCTGATGAATATGTTGATGGGGATCTGAATACTATGGACGTGTCTGGAGGTGGTGATGATAATCCAACTCGTAACTCAAGTAAAACCACATTTTCCCGCGCCATCATATGTTTTTTTTCCTGCTGGGGATCAAACCCATACAATCAATAATGTAAGAGAGCAAGCCACTGCTCCACTATGCCAGTATGATGACTCTATGCTGCAGGCCAGTATATAAACACTTCCATACGGAATGTATTTGGTCCAAAACACAGACATGGATGTAGAAATTGTCAACCATAGATGGTGGTAAGGCAGCACCGAGGGATCATACTTGTCAAGTTTCTTCTTATTTTACCGAGCCCACCCCCACTGGACTATAGTTGACTTCGAAACCGTTTTGTGGTGCCCGAGTTTAACCGTGCTGTATGTCTAGATGATTGAATGGGGTTTTTCGCCGTGATTTGCAAATGCAGGTCTGGATGGGGCATACATTTCACACACAAAAAATAAGTACTTTTTATTTCTTGTCCGTATTGGTATCAAAGAAACAAATTATTCCTAAATGTGTAATAAAAGTCAATGGTGTTATTTTAGGACAAGTACAGAAATTTAAGTATCTGGGCACATGCATAACATCAGATGGAAGATACATAACTGAAATAAGAAACAGAATTGGACAGGCAAAAACTGCATTTAATAAAATGAAAAACATCTTGTGCAGTATATCCTTGTTATTGAGAGTAAGAAAAAGAATTCTTGCTTGCTACATACATCCAGTTTTAACATATGGCTGTGAATCCTGGACAATCGGTAGGCAGGCCAAACAATTTTTAGAGGCCTCAGAGATGTGGTTTTACAGAAGAATGCTTAGAATACCTTGGACAGCCAAAAAGAGCAACCACGAGGTTTTGAAAGAGGCGGGAGCCCGAAGACAACTTATCACAGACATCAGAAGGAGACAGTCATCATTTTTCGGTCATGTTCTGGTAATCTGGTAATCCTAGTTTCAGCTTCATAGCAAACGGGTCACCTCACAGTTGCTCCCCTCCTGTGCCAACGAAAAGCAAACGCAGCTCACAGTGTCACGCCATGCACTCAACTCAGAAGCTGGGCGACGAAAATACATCCTTCTAGTCTACAAATGGAGCAAAAAATGCAACGGCCACCGTCTGGCAGAATAAAAAAAAAATTTCCATGGCTTAAAAAAAAAAAAGGTGGCCGTGCTTAGTGTCCATTTTGACTGGAAGCATTATATGAGGGTTAATAAACGGTCACCCCAGCAGTACCCTCATTATTAGCTGGGGAAGGGACTTAGGGCATTACATCCACCAGCAGGCGTCGCCCCTACAACGACCTGCCTGCCTTCGTTAACGACTGTTTACCCAATAGCCATGCAGTTCTTTGGCACGAAGGAGACACCTTGAACTTGGGTTTCGGACTGCCGACTCCCTACAAGATGTTATTTTATGTTTTGTTATCACAACTGATGTCACTGCACATTGGGCATACCCATGCATGCTCAGTTCTCCGAAGCAGCAGCCACTCTAAAATACTTCTACTAATTGTCCCCATAAGAAGCTGGTTATATTGTCTCCTTTCTCGGCCTCGAAGACGACAAAGACGTGCATCACCATGCTTAACTCCCATGCCACGCAATCGTGTTAGTTCGGTCATGTTATGAGAAGAGGGAAAATAGAACATGTTGTGACCACTGAAAAGATCTGTGGAAGATGGGATAGAGGAAGACAACGAGAAAAGATGCTTGACAGTCTTGTTGCATGGCATGGAGGTGTGTCGGCACACAAACTGATACATGCTGCAGGAGATCGCAGATTATGGAGAGGCATGATCGCCCACTCTAGTCGGCAAGACACCTGATGATGATGATGATTGGTATCCCAGCACATCAGTCAGACCCAGATGTGCTCCGTCCTCCGATGCAGCAGCCAGTGTTTCCATGATCACTGTCGCCATCAGGAATTGACAAGCATATATTCTTTCTTTACCCCGCAGCCGGTTTCTGCTTATCCTCGTTTCATAGCCATTTTCAACAGGCAGTTTATCGTCTCTGACTCCGTCTCAGCGTCACGGGAACGCAGCGCATTGAGTCTGACTGTCCTTACCATACAGTCAGTCTGTCAGCTGTTTCATTTCCTTTTACCTTGTTGTGTCCTTCTGTATCATCATCATCATCATCATCACCATCTTCATAAACTACTTCCGCCGTTAAGCGCCGTGGGGAGGAATAATTTGCGATCCAGTGCACGCTGGCTGCCACTGGCTATTGTCATGCCGTGAAGGCGTAGTGTCTTTAATGTTGTCGATCCAGATTTCCGCGGCCGTCCTCTTGTTCTTGTAGCTGATCTTCTGAGATGTAGTGCTTGTGATGATATTTGATCTTGCGGCATTCTAACAAGATGTCCAAACCACTTAATCTGCTGTTTCTCGATGAATCTAGTACAAGGTGTCGTTCCCACAATTTGCCTGATAGTTTCATTATTCACTCGATCTCGTATGGTTAGGTTGGCTGCTTGTCTCAGGCACCTCATTTCGCAGGTGGTGATTTTGCGAATATGGAATTTAGATACTGTCCATGTTTGGCACTGGTAGCTTAATGTTGGAATGAATATGCTATTAATAATCTGTCTTTCTGCACTCATAGTTATGCTTGGATGTCTTAATAATGGTGACAATATTCTGTATCAGCCACGATAATGTCTTGAGGCGGGACTTCTCTTTCTTCTGAGTGTCCACATGATAGCTTGGTGTAAAACAGATGTCATCTGCTTAGTCCAACTATTCTAAAACAGATGTCATCTGCTTAGTCCAACTATTCTAAAACAGATGTCATCTGCTTAGTCCAACTATTCTAAAACAGATGTCATCTGCATAGTCCAACTATTCTAAAACAGATGTCATCTGCTTAGTCCAACTATTCTAAAACAGATGTCATCTGCTTAGTCCAACTAATCTAAAACAGATGTCATCTGCTTAGTCCAACTAATCTAAAACAGATGTTATCTGCTTAGTCCAACTATTCTAAAACAGATGTCATCTGCATAGTCCAACTATTCTAAAACAGATGTCATCTGCTTAGTCCAACTAATCTAAAACAGATGTCATCTGCTTAGTCCAACTAATCTAAAACAGATGTCATCTGCTTAGTCCAACTAATCTAAAACAGATGTCATCTGCTTAGTCCAACTATTCTAAAACAGATGTCATCTGCATAGTCCAACTATTCTAAAACAGATGTTATCTGCTTAGTCCAACTATTCTAAAACAGATGTCATCTGCTTAGTCCAACTATTCTAAAACAGATGTCATCTGCTTAGTCCAACTATTCTAAAACATATGTCATCTGCATAGTCCAACTATTCTAAAACAGATGTCATCTGCATAGTCCAACTATTCTAAAACATATGTCATCTGCATAGTCAAACTATTCTAAAATAGATGTCATCTGCATAGTTCAACTATTCTAAAACAGATGTCATCTGCATAGTCCAACTATTCTAAAACAGATGTCATCTGCATAGTCAAACTATTCTAAAACAGATGTCATCTGCATAGTTCAACTATTCTAAAACAGATGTCATCTGCATAGTCAAACTATTCTAAAACAGATGTCATCTGCATAGTCCAACTATTCTAAAACAGATGTCATCTGCATAGTCCAACTATTCTAAAACAGATGTCATCTGCATAGTCCAACTATTCTAAAACAGATGTCATCTGCATAGTCCAACTATTCTAAAACAGATGTCATCTGCTTAGTCCAACTATTCTAAAACAGATGTCATCTGCATAGTTCAACTAATCTAAAACAGATGTCATCTGCATAGTTCAACTATTCTAAAACAGATGTCATCTGCATAGTCCAACTATTCTAAAACATGGGTGAGTGACCATCTGATGCCTCTTTTTCTGCCATTTAGTAAACGTTTTTTTTTTTTCTTAACAAAGCCAACCTTGTTCATAAATCTTATCTCAAAATACTGAAAATTTCGTTGCCAATCTTTCAAACAGCAAGCGACTAGGTTTACCTTTATTACATTTGTCTAAATTTACAATAGATTTATACAAAACAAGCGTCAGCACTGAACTCACTGAATTAACTCGTTACCATTACTGAGCTGTTATATTTTATCATTGATTCAATAAAATCATGTTCAAGTTTGTTAACTCATAGATTGTTAACTATTATTCAAAGTTCCAAGTAGCTATGTTTGCAATTTGTGTAATTTAACACTTTAGTTTTAAAGGGTTAAACAACATACAATCACACTTGGAGGGACATTTGTTATAATATAATACCAGGAGATGAGAAAGTCGGAAGGGTTAACTGAATATGTTGATGGTCTCCGATTAAGCTTATCTTCATATCTAACTACCCTTTTCCTACTCCTGTGGATACAAGTACAGCTACTTTAATTGTATTCTGCAAGCCACTTTTGCTGTTTTCTGGGTTTCTGAACATAGCTCAGATATTAGTCCAGTTTCTCACGTTGGTGTGCAGTGTCAGGGTTCAAACCCACACACTCGCTTCATAAGTGTATATCCACATGGGGTTGGCTACAGAAACCAACAGGGCGAATCCCTAATGTCCTTAACTGCTAAAGCAGATGCGCGGCCACACACACACACACACACACACACACACACACACACACACACACACACACAAACATGGGATTTCGGCCCCTCGCCACCTTCCCGTTGTAAATTTCTAGGGCTCAAGCCTTGTTTAATTGAGCAATATAATAATAGAAAATAAAATTGTTGTTATTATTTTTACTATTTTTATTATTATTGTGTGCAGAGTGACAAAAATATACAATACAATAGCTCAAATAATATGATATATATAAGCAAACAAACAACAACAAAACGAAATATATTTTTAAAAAGACCACACAAAAACAAAAACGTAAGAAGAGAACGTAAGCACATAGTTAGACAGCCTAGTGAGTACCACTACAAATGTTTTCGAGGTGAAGGGACAGGAGACGAGGCCTCAGCGCATTCAACTTATTGAGGGGGACGGCCCTCAGCCGGTGGGGGGGGGGGCGGCCCTCAGCCGGTGGGAATTGAGGGGGTGGTGGGGGAAGGCCTCATGGCGCATCAGCTCCCAAGTTGGGGCACTCCAGGGCTACATCAGTTAGTATGTCCAATGCAGGTAATGATTAAATACCAGTCTGGCGTTCGCTAACAGAATACATGTTGACATTTTAGAATGTACGGATAAGTAGAATACTGGAATGCGCTTGAAAATGGGAATATAATAGAATATGGAAATAATGGAGAGTACACGAATATGAGAATATAGTGGTGTACATGAATATAGCACAATGTCATTGAAAAACAGAAAATCAGATTGTTTGGTCATATAGTAAGAATGCAGATAGAACAACTGCCAACGCAGGCGCTACACGTGAATATATCTGATTTGAGAGGTCGCCCTAGGAGAACATGGACTGATGACATTAAAGAGCTTCTACACCGACATGGAATGACACCAGCCATAGCTGCCCATCAGGCAATGGATCGCAAACTGTTCCTCCCGTTGACGCTTAGTGGCAGAAGTGAAAATTGATGATGTTGATGATGATGGGAATAAATTAGAGTATGGAAATATAGTAGAATATAGGAATATAATGGAGTGTGGCAATATAGTAGAGTGGGAATATAGTAGAGCATGGAAATAGAGTATGGGAATGCAGTGGAGTACATACAAATAGTAAAATATGGAAATGCAGTAGAAAATGGGAATACAGTAGATTATGAGAAAGTAGTAGAATGTGGTAATACCGTAGAATTTGAGAATACAATGGAAAATGGAAATACACTAGAGCTAATGCAGTAAGACGTGGGAATGAAGTAAATAAAATATCGTAATAAAGTAGAATATGGAAACACAGTGAAATACATAACTGCAACAGGACACGAGTATTCAATAGAGTTTACTTAGGGACCAAAAATGCTCTAAATGGGGATCGTCACGGCCCAGGTGCTTAAGCGCCAGCGTAGAAAGATAATTAACACAGAACAATTGGCAATGATCCGAGGACCACTTGCGAGGTTTCTATAGACCGGATTCGACCTGCGGACCGTCAGTTGAGTAGCCTTGTAGTAGAAAAGGAGAATTTTGTAGAATAAGGAAATATGGCGGAATATGGGGAATACGGTAAACTTTAGGAATAAACTAGAATGTTGAGAATACAACAGAATATGGGGAATGTAGTATAATATGTGAATAAATTAGGATGTATGAAATACAGTACATATGGAAAAAAAAAACAGCATAATATGTGAACAATCTGGGAATATACTAAAATGTGGAAAATGCAATAGATACTGGGGAAAGCACTGATGTATGGGAATACAGTAAAATATGATAAACTAGAAGGTGGGGATACAGTAGATATGGGGGATATAGCATAATACAAATTGGTTATCTTGCCATATAAACTAACAATGAAGATGTCGCGGTGACTCGGCTGCTGTTCTAAAGCTATCTGGTGAGAAATCAATGGAAGGTTCATTTTGTATAAATGACTCCACCTTTCTGATAAATTCAAAGTCAGTTCAGGCACACTAAATCACGTGCTGGATTAATAAGAGAGTTAATCAGAATCATAATAAAAATCGTCATCTGAATCATAATAAACATCGTCATCTGAATAGCCCGATGCATAGAAATGATAATCATTATAAAAGTCAGAGACCACGTACCGTGAGATCTCCAGATCTCTCAACAAAGTAATCAACCCAGCACTATCACGCACAGTGTTGAGCTTTGACGGCATCTCGGCTAGCACAGCATTTTCACCGGACACTGACTTAAACAGAAGTCTGTCTTTCATCATTTGAGGCAACGGAAGTGAATCCACTCTGGTCTCTCGTCCAGGGGCTGACCCTACAGCTGTGGACACTTTCACCAGACACAGCTTGACCAGGGACATCGGTTGGGAGGACAGTTCATGGAGGAAGTTCAATGAATCTTCTAGATCTTCTTGTTGAAGCAGACGCTCCATGACCTTGTTAGATGCAAACATGCACAGGTCAGAGTTTGTCAGAAATAGAGCGTCCACAAAATATCGGGCAAGTAGAACGTGCCCAGTCAACAAAGCAACACAGAGCGGTGATACAGTCGATAGTTTACCAGCAGACTTCATTCTCAAACGTATTTTGTTTGCCTCCACTTCTGCTGGCCCTACACCATGCTGGATGAGTTTAAATATTATATTTGCTTGATTCGCAAGGATTAAATTGTGAAGGCATTCGTGACTGAGATAAGAACCAGTGGCACCCCGATCGAGTAATCTTTCTATGCAGAGTAGTGTGTCACTTCCAGGATAGAAATGAAAGTCTGACAGAAATGAAAGTGCTGTCTGTGAATTGTTTCTACTGCTGACGGCGTTAACATCAGCCCCAGCATCCAGCAGTGGAGAAATCATTGATACCACAGCCTTCTTAGTAGCAAGCATTAAGGGAGATAAACCATCACTGTTCTGGCAGTTGACATGGCTCCCAGCTCCTAGCAGAGAAGTTAAGATCTCTTCTTTGTTCTGTGGACATGTTATCAGTAGATGATGTAAGGCTGAATTTCCCTTGTTATCTTTCATATTTACATCAGCACCCTTTTCTATCAGCTCCTTCAGAACTGGAACATTTCTTTTCCGGACAGAAAGTATAAGAGGCGTTAATCCTTCGTTGTTCTGAACGTTGATGAGACTTTTCTTGTCTCCAGCAAAGTCTATCAAACGTGTGACATTCTTTGAATTCTCATTCAAGACAGCGTGCATAATTGCAGTATTTCCTTCACTGTCTTTGTCGTTAACATCGGCACCATTGTCTAACAAAATTTGTAATATATTCACACAATCATCTCTGGAAGATGCCATCATAAGTGGTGTTTTATCTTGTTCATTTCTACGGTTGACCGCAGCTCCGTTGTTTATCAAAACTTTACACAATTCATTCGTAGATGCATCACAAAGTCTTCTGTGTCTAATCACGTAAGTCAACGCTGTCTCATGGCTATTCCTGTCTGCTATTTCTCTGTTGACGTCAGCTCCTCTCTGAATGAGACACTCAGCAACCTCTCCGTTCATTGAAGCCATCAGTGGCGTCTGTCCATATGAGTCTGCTTCATTGACGTCAACACCAGCATCCAGAATCTGACCAATAATTTCACGGTTCCCTTTCTCCACCGCTAACATCAGCAACTTTCGAGCTTCTGTAGGTTTTTGCGAAAAATAATCGTTAACATTGGGGCCATAACTCTTTAACAGGAAGTTCACGTAACTTGGCTTGTCGTGATCTACTGCACATCTCAAAGCATTTTTAACGTCCATCTTAGCGCCATTTTGGATTAGTAGTTTGGCACAATCAGTATGGTCATTTCTGAGAGCATAGTCAAGAGGCGAGTCAGAATACTCATAGCTGTTCACGTCAGCTTTATACTTTAGCAGTAGTTCAATGACATCTTGGCGTCCATTTTGTGCCGCTATACACAACGGATTTTGATCACCTGAGTAATGTCTCTTCATGTCAGCACCATGTGCACACAACAACTCGACTAACTGGAGGTTTCCTGACTCTACAGCAAGAGAAATTAGTTTGTGACTATAACCCTGATTCACATTTGCCCCATACTGTAGCAACCTCTTGATGATTTTCGTGCCAGTCAAGGAAAATCCATTCACAACTTTATGCTGGGACTCTTCAAACATATACATTAACGCGCTGTCAATGTACTCTTTCTTATTTTCCTTGGAGGAAAACTGACAATCCAGAAAAATATCAAGAGACTTTGTATCGCCAGCCTTAATAGCGAGTTCTAGCGGTGATGTCCTGGTACTTAAATGTTCTGTGAGAATGTTAAATACATGACTAAGTCCAGTGGCTCCAGCAGTCGCCTTGTGCTTCCTTTCCTGAAATGTGCTTTTGAAAAAACTGAATTCTGTTTCATGTCTGATCATAAAACGTTTCCCATATTCCCTGACATTATTTCTCTTCATGCTCTTCTGAAGCCACAATCTCATTGTATCCACATCCATGAACTGTGTAGCCCTGATGAGAGCTGTGTGTCCATCTTGGTTCTCGTGATGGATGTCAATATCTTGTTGTTCCAGAAGGAAACTGGTCAAGTCGGTAGACCCCGCTGGACGTACCGAGAGAATCAAGGCTGTGTTACCTACAGAATTCACAGCGTTGACGTTTGCTTGTTTTGACACGAGAAACCGGATAATGTCTGTGAAGCCATTTTCAGCACAAATTAACAATGGTGTGTTTCCATGCTCATCTTGGTCCTCAATGTTTGCTCCAGCCCGGACAAGAGTCTGAACCAGTAGTTTATGTCCTTGTCTGCAGGCAGAGATCAGAGCTTGGTTGAGACCCTCCCGTGTGAAAGAGTTCTCTGATGTAAGTAGTGTCACGGCTTCAGTGAAAGATTCTGAGTTTATGGAAGCCAATAGATCTCCATCGTTTGGTGATGGCTGACGGTGAACGTCGTCAGAAGACACATTGCTGGCTCTGTTTGTCATGGAAGATTTTTTCTTCTTTCCTTTCTTAATTGAACAGCTAAATTTTGAGATGTTGTCCATTTCGGATGACACATTTCCACATGACAAAGTTCCAGATTGTGTGAGAGATAATGTGTCAACTGGCAAAGCTGTAATGCTGACATGGCTTGCAGAAGCTATAGCTTGGTCAGGACTGTGAATGACCTGGGATTGCTGTAAACTTGTATTTACAGTCGAATCCTGCGGTACGGCTGACGCGGTCGGCCGATGTTTTTTGTTCCTTTTCTTGTTTCTGTTTTTTCCTGACATTGTCTGATCTCTGTAGCAACACAAAAATATAATGGTAATCAAATGTTTACAATTATCCATGGAATCTAATAATTATATGTGTGAAATTAGGCGTGAGAAAAAAAAACTGCGTGAAATTGAGCGTGAGAAAACAAAAATTGCAGGCAATCTCCTGTCCATATCCGATCACTTTCCAGTTACAAACTTTTTACATAACCATCAGTGTTGTCAATGTCACATAAACCAATTACCTCTCTCTCTCTATATATATATATATATATATATATATATATATATATATATATATATATGTCTCTCTCTCTCTCTCTCTATTTGTGTGTCTGTCTGTCTGTCTATTTGTGTGTGTATGTTAAGCGTAAACCTGAACAGTGCATGCATATTAAATTAAAAAAACACACTCTGTACAATGTCCATATAGACACACATTCAAATTAGGGTACACAAAAGCTGTTTGTACAGCTGATATGTTTCCGGTTGTACTCAAGTTGTTTGAAAATCACTGCACAAGAAGTATGTCGTGGACGCCACTCTAACCACAGCAGAAGGAGGTGCTTTTTGCCAGTTTGATTGCCTCTGTATGTTTCACATCCTGATACCTTTAATGTCCTGTGCTCACTCGTCTTGAAAGTCTCCTGCTGCCTCTTCTTCGACCGGGAACAATATATTCCATCTCAATCACTGATAGTGTTTTTTGGCGAATTTTCTTATGATCACATTTTAAAGGACCAAGTTTCTGTCTTCAAAATCAGCCATGTTCTAAGAATATGTTTCGGTGCATTTAAAATATTCCACCTGTGTTTATTGAATTTTCACCAACAACAACAAGAACAAAACACACACAAGTCTACAGTCCCCACAGGCTGTACGTGTATTTATTTTGCCTATTTTTTTTTAAACTTAACAGGACTGCAATTCACAGGCGCGCCGTCACGGAAAAAACATGGGGGTAGGGGGTGGGGGGGGGGGGAGTGCTCAGCACCCATCGCCAAAAATTTGTCAAGGGGTTGTAGGGCTTAAGGCATGTTTACTTATCGAATTATTATTATTATTATTATTATTATTATTATTATTAATATTATTATTATTATTATTATAAGTAAAGGACCCTTTTTCACGCCTCTATGCGTGTTGGGCATATAGGGCTAGATCTATATTTTATAGACCAATTGACACTTGGTGGTTGATGTGAGCTAGGTCGACCTGGTAGCCAAGATCGTTTATGAAAAAAGTTTGGCTCCGTCCAGACTCGAACATACGTCTAGCGCTACACCACGGCAACTTCCCTATTATTATTATTATTATTATTATTATTATTATTATTATTATTATTATTATTATTAAATATTATAAGAACTGTAAAAAAATGAAAATATTTACAAGGAACTAATCTAAAACAACAATAATACCTTTTATATTGTCATTATTATATTAAATAAAATAAGCAATGTAAAACGAATACTTTAAAAAGAGCATGTTTGAACATTATACATGGTTCGTGGCGACCACAAGGCCCCCTTGCATATTTCCGTGGGCGGGGATCAGGGGTTTGAGCGCCTAGCTTCTGGCACCGCTGGCAACTCACATGTAAACAGTCAAGTTTACTAACGAACATTAAATATGACTTTAAGTACTAAGCCTGAGTCAAAACTGACTCATGAAAACTACATTTGATAGAAAGGTATACCCACACTATAACGTTGATATTGCATTATCAATTTATTATTAAACAAGGTGTGTATGATATGTATGTTTGCGCGCGCGCGTGTGCTTGATATGTATGTATGTGTAGGTGTGTTTGTATACATATGACTCTGAGTATGTTGTTTGTCTGCTTGTGTATCTGGGTGTGTGTCTGCGAATGTATGCGTCTGTGTCCTTGTGTATGTGCGAATATGTGTGTGTTCGCGCGTATATCCACGTGTATGTTTCAGTGTGAACTGGTTTCTGTGTTTAAGTGTGCCTCTTTGCTGTGTATGTGTGTCTGCATGTGTGCGTGTGCGATTGAATACATGTAGCTGTGAATGTGTCTCTGTGTTTGTCTGCATGTGTGTGTGTCTCTGTGTTTTTCTGCATATTTGATGTGACTGTGTGTACATCTTCGTTTGTGTCTGTGTGTGTCCCCGTATGTGTTTGTCTTCATGTTTGCCTGTATATGTTTATGTGTTTTGTCTGCGGGTGTGTCTATGAGGCTGTATGTATGTATCTCTGTGTGTGGGTGTCTGTATGTCTGTCTGCGTGAGTGTATGTGTCTGTCTGTCTGTCTGTGCATGTCTATGCGTGTTTCTCTGTGTGTGTTGTGTGTGCCCCTTTGTTGTCTGTATGTGTCTGCATGTCAGAGTATATGTCTGTGCGTGCTGAATATATGTGTCTGCGTGTGTATTTCTATGTGTTTGAATGATTATGCATTTCTGCGTGTTTGTCTCTGTGGGTGTCTGTATGTGTTTGTCTGCCTGTTTGTCTGTATTTGTGTGTGTGTGTGTGTGTTTGACTGCGTGTGTGTCTATGTGGCTGCATGTATGTGTCTGCATGTTTGTCTGCGTATGTGTGGTGTGTGTGTCAGTGTGTGAGCACGAATGTAAATATGTGTGCTGTGTGTTTCCCTGTGTGTGTTTATATGTAAGTGTCTATGTGTGTGTCTGTATTTTTGTCTGAGTGTGTGTGTGTCTCTGTGGGAGTGTCCGTGTGTGCATGTGTGTGTCTCCATGCATGACTGTATTTATGACTGTATGCGTGTATGCCTGTATTACGTATGAATGTTTGTTTGTATGTATGTTTGTGTGTACGTATGCCTGTGTGTATGTGTGTATGCATGTTTGTTTGTAGGTATCTGTGTATGTATGTATGTAATGTATGCATGCATGTTTGTGTGTGTAAGTGAGTGGGTGAACGCGTGTATGTGGGTGTATGTATGCACGCGCGGGTTTTTGCATACACTTTACAACTCATGCTTTTGTGTTCTTTTATAATATTCATAATATGCATAACATCATATGATCATAACATGCTTTATTAGTAAAATACAACTGCTGTGCGAAAGATGGTTGACTGGAAGGGCCGAATGTAAGACGGGCCTGCGTGCCCAATTTGTGACCCATTGAAAATAAAGTTCGTTCGTTCGTTCGTTGACAATGAAAAACTAAACCCCTCCGAAAGAATGGCCGCATTGTGGGGGACATAAGAATAGATTCATTGTCTCCACAACAAGCAAGTCATCTGAGCTGAGGCTTCGAAGTCAGAGTGCAACCGCCTGAGAGACAATAAACCAATAGTCTGTATACAAAAAAGTC
Organism: Candidula unifasciata; assembly: GCA_905116865.2. NCBI lineage: Eukaryota > Metazoa > Mollusca > Gastropoda > Stylommatophora > Geomitridae > Candidula > Candidula unifasciata. Next base: position 191,680 of record CAJHNH020000500.1, read on the forward strand.
AGTTCGGTAAAAAAGATCAGCACGCAACACTCAGGTTCTGCAACAAGACCTAAATCCAAAGGGGGACGAACAACCAAAACTTTTTAACGGAGTTTAAAGCCGGTGAACAGAAAGAAGAAGTAGACGTCTATGCCCTAAAGTTGACACAGAAAAGCTAAACTTGACTGGAGAGTATAAAAGTGTATCTACACCGTGAAGTAAAAGCATGACATTAGGTACATCTAAACCGTAAAATATACTGAGAAAATTAGCTCTAATAATGGTGCAGTTGGGAGTGACACACAATAATGTTACAGTTAGGAGGGTCCAACAATAATGTTACAATTGGGAGTGTCAAACAAAAATAAACAGTGACGCAGACTTCATGCGGATATGTCATTACGAATAAACGAATATTCAGATAGTTAACTTGTTATTTTAACATTGGCACTGCATACTGAACAGCTAACACACACACACACACGCACGCACGCACGCACGCAGGCACGCACGCAGGCACGCATACACACACGCGCGCACGCACGCGCACACACACACACACGCACGCACGCACACACACACACGCACACACACACACACACACACGCACGCACGCGCACACGCACGCACACACACGCGCGCGCACACACACATGCACACACACACGCGCACGCGCGCGCGCACACACACATGTACGCGCGCGCGCACACGCGCACACGCACGCACGCACACACACAAGCTTAAGCAGGAAACAAGAAACAAACACGACTAACCTGGAGGAAAATGACGACCAAAGTCACGTAAGCCACCAACTGTATAACTTGTCAGGTGAGTTAACACACTTACGTCGTTTCTTTGAACAGCAGAGTTTCTTAGAAATTCAGTTATAGATTATTACTCAGCTCTGTGTTGTGACAAGTCAAATAAATCTTATCTTTACGATGTCTATGAGTGTGAAAGATTCCTGCCTCTAGTATCCAACTAATGGCCGATGAAAGATCGTCCCTGTTTCTATATGTCGTATTAATCAAGTTTACAGTGTCATCTACACGCTCAAGTTCTTTTACTTTCGCTATCTCCAGAACATTCTTTCACTTTCGCTATCTCCAGAACACTGCCTGTGTGTGTTGATTCTGTTTCAGAATCTGCCAAAACATGGGTCGTGTATAACCCACTACTCTGAGGCACTTACTGAAGAGAAAAAAAAACTAGGGTACGTTGTCTATTAGAAGAATTAAATATTTTCTAGTGTTGGGGTCAGTCACATTACAGCCCCCACTCCTCTTGTCTTAGATCTGCCCGGATCTTGTCACCTCTATGTAAAATATGGCACTTTGAATAATGGACTTTCCTCTATATGTAAATAGTCCTTCTTTTGTAATTAGGTGTCTATATGTCGAGTTAAGTACTCAAATATATCATAATTATCTTAGGAATGTTATGTTTTTAAATTAGGAACCTTAGGAGGGAGATTCATTGATAGTGAAGCTAAAATTCCAATGGCCTAACTATCGCTTTGGACACGGATGAATTCATTTCCGCCTCTATCAGGAGAGACGCTTAGTTTGAACTCATTTTTGACTGAGCTTCTCAAGAGGACACGTACGGCTTGCTGCCTTTTTCCGTATGTCTACCTATCTCTGTTTTAATCACAGATTTATACGAGAATATCATTGAGCATGGGTAAGTACATCGTAGTTTATGAGTGCCATACATGTCACCCTGCTGCTGAGTGTAAGAAAAAAAATGGCTATGTGAAAAAATGGGACCGAGGAGTCCAACCATTCTAACTGTAGGTGGGGGCGTAACCTAAGCGTCTCTCTAAAAAGCCGAGATTTATTCTTTCCTCGGGCTTCTTAAATGGGTTCCAGTCAGCTTAGACATTCGATATTCATTTTAAAATCAGCTTGTTGCATTGTTTTATGCATTGGAGCAGTCTTCGGACTGAGAAAGGTATTTGGGTCAACGCACAGGTTTATCGATTGTCATCAGCCATGATCAGGCTAAAGCTAGTACAGGTCTGGCGTCACATTCGCCCTCCTGTCGGCTTCTTAAATGTAAACAACTTGGCACGGAGATGGCATACGAAAACTATCGCTGTCAACATTGTTTCCTGCTCACCTCTCAGCAGACAATGACGATCCTGGGGTGTGTTACAGACTAATGCAGACTTTCAATACCTAGCACATATATCTGAGCTAAAGTATGTGGATAGATTAGGGGGTGGGGAACCTGGTATGTATTGTGTTGGATGACTGCTAATCCTGGTTTTCCTCTTTGTCACCGGACTTTAACCTTGTCTGGAAACCAAATCGACAATCAGTATGCCAACATTATCCAGTGTAACCAACATCCAGCAGCCACGAGGAAGAATCTATTCATGATGTCGGTGACTTCAAAGTGACATTAGTCGGAAATTTAGTGAGAGTCATAACCAGCTGGTATGACTGTGAATATTAGTTTGTGTAGTCATATTACCTGCCGTTTAGTCATATTACCTGCCAAGACCAGAGGGTGATATAAACTTTAGCATATAAAAAATTATTAACATGGACGTTGTTTCCGTGAGATACCCGGGACACTGACATTATTATTGGGTATTTATCTAGATAGTTATTTAAATTCATTGTTGGCAGTATGTTGAAAGATGATTCAAGGAGGAGCTCGCAAGTCATCATACCTGCTCTACTAGGTGTGTGAGGAGGTCTCTGAACAGGACATCTCAGACAGAAAAGTCGATAAATCGGCACCTGCGGTTAATCCTAAACCTATGTGCCAGTTCCCTTAGTTCAGAATTCCACATTTTGGCAGTGATGATTTTGACCGCTACTAGGGAAAACCCAGAAGCATATCTGTCATAAACTGTTCTTTGTTTAATTAGTGGTGATTGATCTTGCTAAATTATTTCCCTTTTATTCCTACAAGTGTTGCACTGATTTTATGATATTTTATGATTTTGACATTCTGTTTTTAGTGTCCATCCTTCACAGTTCCTAGTTGTCTGCATTGTTTGTGAATGTGTTATACTCATATTATACTGTGTTATTTTGACTAGCATATGATCACTATCTAGCCTTGGAGCTTAAAAGAAGTCAGGGTGCTTTGGCCAGTTCTAGATATTCTGAGGCTTGTAATATAGATCACGCGTGATCGCCGGTGACTGCGTCGACACAATACAACCTGACACCCCTGTAGTGTAACTAAGACTAGCGGGTCTCAACGGTTCTTCAACGGTAGTCACTAGAAACAGTTTCATCACCGTTCTGAATTTAGAGGCCTCTGTCAGTTTTTTTCCCCCGCACATCAGTTAATCTTTGGCTTCTTCTGGTGTAATGGTTTCACTGTTTATTCCGACAATGTTGCACAGTTACTCGAATTCGTCAACATTGACAGTCTCGGTTCCTTCAATAAGTTCAGGCAAGAGTTTCTTCTTCGATCCTTCTGTCAGAAAACTTGGATTAAGAAGCAGGTAGCATTTATGAAAGCTATCGTGCAGTCCATATCCTCTCGTCTACCATACAGCTTTGTCTTCATTGTGGTTGGAACAGGCCATATTGCGTCTCTGTTGTCAGCATAGTTTACAGTGTCGGAGCACATGCTCAACATTTTCGGGAGCCACGCTGCAGGGACACGTTTCCGTGTTTCCTACACCGAAAAATTTGAACATATGTTGACGAAATCTGGTTTGCTCAGTCCTTAGTCTGAATATAATACACTGTCCCTCTCTAGAGAGGCGATGAAGCGAGTCTTGGGGAGAAAATCTGGTGTGGGTATCCAACCACCTTTCTTTGATATTAGATTATATTAATGTTTTCGTCTCTTGGTGGGTAAGGTCGCTATTTGGTTGTACCATGTCACTGCTGCTTCTGGCCAATCAGTCCGCTTTTTTCAAGAGTTGATTCCAGCCATTCGTTAGGTTACATACTGTAAGGTCAGCCCAGGCAGTGGGCAGTGTCAAAGTAATGCGTGGACACTTTTAAAGATGCCAATTTGTTTGTTGATATTCGCGTATTTTTGTTTTTTAAGATGTCGGATAACGGATATTGTCGGTTAAACGACTGGCGGTAAAAAGAAGTTTTACTGTACTTAGAAAGAAAAAAAAAGGCAGAGCCAAACAGTAATTTCCATTGTTCTGGGAATTCAGGGGGAAGAGGAGTGGTTACAATAACAAACATTTTTATAAGTGTTAAAAAATCGCATAAAACGTGCTACTGTCTTTTTAAGACCAAATCTCGTCGGCTTCGAAATTACTTGAGGAATTTATAGGGATTTCCCTGGACATTACCATGTTGTGGTTATGGCTAGTGATAAATGAACAGTGACTAATTCTAAGCCCCTATTATATGGAACATTCTGGGGATTTCCCTATCAAATCTTGAAGCCAACGAGATGTGGTCGTATAAAATTAAAGTACCTAAAATGTATTTGTTGTCCAAAATAAGAACAGATTAACTATCTTACATCTCTTGGGCAGGTGCTTTCGTTTTTATTCACCCCAAACAGACAGTCCAACATTTCTGGGGGTGGTAGATAGGCTGCATGCAGTCGTGGGACCTAGACAGCATGCAGTCGTGGGACCTAGACAGCATGCAGTCGTGGGATCTAGACAGCATGTCGTCGTGGGACCTAGACAGCATGCAGTCGTGGGACCTAGACAGCATGCAGTCGTGGGATCTAGACAGCATGCCGTCGTGGGACCTAGGCTGCACTCTCTCGTTGGACGTAGATGGGTGGGGTTAGGTCCAGTTCTAGATGTTTTTGGGGTAGTTAAAAGCACCACAAAGCCGGCAACCCCGGTCTTATCACCTTTTAAATTTTGGACTGTCCCTGTGACGTCATCTGGAGGTGACTTATTACGAAAGAGCCCATGGGTCTGTAATCTAATGGTAGCATGACACTTTTCTGACCCTATGACCGGTAACCAGTGAAGCCAACATGAAATTTGACGTCAGAATTTCTATTAATAAATTCTTTTTTAAGAGGAAATCCCTGTAAATGTTTTTTTTTTTTTTTTAAGTTGGTCTTCACTGTCATGTTAAACGTTTGCTCATATGCAAATTCAGGTAATTCAGTTAGCTTTACATGTGTTCTTTAACCTTTTTATACAAACTACCAACAATCTGGCAGCTTTATTACTCAGAGATAAATATTCTTTTCCTTTCTTGTTACCTGATAAGGCAGACATTTAAATGTTGAATGTTGAATTAAGAATCGACATCACGGCACTCGGGACACTCCCATAAGTGCTCAGTCCCCAGTTTCAGCAGCAAGCGAAGAGTTCCAATTCCGATGGTACCAGTAACCGTCTGATTGTATATCCATCTCATCCTTCCCCTGAGTGTTGAGCGTCGGCCAGATCTCCTAGTAACTCATCGCAGCGCCATTCTCCTCAGACTGTAATGACCTATATGCGCCTCCGCACTGTTCACGCGTTCCCAAAGGGTCCTCACAATATCTAACTTGTCATACATCAGTTCACCACCGAGTGGTGCAGAGCCAGCCAGCTATCTGCCTGCTCATTTCCCAACACACCGGCCTGACCTGGAGAAAATACCCAAAGAACGCCAACTACCCGGGACCTCTGAAGTGAAACTTGCCACTCTGCACGAAGCATGCCTGTTTTTACCTTTCTCAACATGCTCTGTGAGTCAGTTACAATGACGACATGTGTGTAAAGCTGATTCTCAAGCCAGAGGAAGGCAGCAAAGACTGCCTCCACCTCCATTCTCAAACTAGACGTTGTGATATCATATGAAAGGCTTTGCTGCACTAAGCGACGTCCATTCGGCTTTGTATGAAACATCATGCACTTCATCTGCCTCTCAGCACAGAGCCATCTGTATAGATAATCACATCACTTGGGTGGGTATTGTCATAAATCCTTTGTTGAAATTCTGATTCTGCAGCACCAGCTGGCCAGTCTCTGCACTCACGACCTAACGTGATTAGAACCCTACACTCTGAAACTTGTTCGGACACCTTGACCCACTCCTCTTCTCGCTCAAAATTATCAAGCCTGCACACATGTCCAATTGTGTCTTTAGCTTGCGCCACCCAAGACCTTCCTCTTTTCAGTCTGTGACGCTTAGATCTACCCAGGGCTTCATGCAGGAGGTGCTTCTTGTCTGCAGCTAGATATGACTTTGCCTACATAACTTTGAGCTTATCTGTAATAGTAGGTAGTGAAAGTATATATCACATACATACTACCGGGGCATCTCTTGTACATCCCAGAATTACCCGCATGGCTTCATTCTGTATGCGTGCAGGTTTCATCAACTGACTCTTCGATATGGTGAGCATTCCAAGCCCATAATCGAACACTGACAGGATCACATGCTGGAACATTGTGAACAGCATTTTTTGTCCCATATCCATTGTTGTCATAATCATAAGAGCATTGAGTCCTTTTCTGGCATTTCGTCTTAACTGCCCCCACGTGATGTGTTTAGGACAGGCTGCTATCGAAAGTGATATAACCAGGTAACTCAGTTTGTTTTCTCTTATGATGTTACTGTTATTAACTGTGATGCTTGGAACATTAGCTCTTACAATTCTATTGTCAAGAGAGCACCACAAAACAGCTGCCTTTTCTGAGTTGATAACAGCTCCCATTTAGCTAGATATTTTTGGTGACCCACCCGAACTTTTCCTGGCCCACCAGTGGGTCATGGCTCATGAGTAAAGAACACTGAGCTAGACGGCTGGTAAGCAAGTCTCGATAGCAGCGGTTTTCAACCCTTTTCAGGTCAGCTAACTTCTCCTAGTTTCATAAGGTCAGCTAACTTCTCCTAGTTTCATAAGGTCAGCTAACTTCTCCTGGTTTCATGGAGTCAGTTAACTTCTCCTGGTTTCATCAGGTCAGCTAACTTCTCCTGGTTTCATCAGGTCAGCTCACTTCTCCTGGTTTCATTGAGTCAGTTAACTTCTCCTGGTTTCATCAGGTCAGCTAACTTCTCCTGGTTTCATTAGGTCAGTTAACTTCTCCTGGTTTCATCAGGTCAGCTAACTTTTCCTGGTTTCATCAGGTCAGTTAACTTCTCCTGGTTTCATCAGGTCACCTAACTTCTCCTAGTTTCATAAAGTCAGTTAATTTCTCCTGGTTTCATCAGGTCAGCTAACTTCTCCTGGTTTCATCAGGTCAGCTAACTTCTCCTGGTTTCATCAGGTCAGTTAACTTCTCCTGGTTTTATCAGGTCAGTTAAATTCTCCTGGTTTTATCAGGTCAGGTAACTTCTCCTGGTTTCATCAGGTCAGTTAACTTCTACTGGTTTAAACAGGTCGGCTAACTTCTGGCTCGCTATTTCCTCCGCCAGGATCTCCTGGTTTGTGCCCGGTAGACACTGAATGTTCAAGCGGTAGTGATTGTTTCTGTAACAGCCTACTCTTGACCACTGCTAGACTGATCAGCCAACCATTATAAAGATACTGATCAGCCAACCATTATAAAGATACTGATCAGCCAACCATTATAAAGATACTGATCAGCCAACCATTATAAAGATACTGATCAGCCAACCATTATAAAGATACTGATCAGACAACCATTATAAAGATACTGATCAGCCAACCATTATAAAGATACTGATCAGTCAAACATTATAAAGATACTGATCAGACAACCATTATAAAGATACTGATCAGCCAACCATTATAAAGATACTGATCAGTCAACCATTATAAAGATACTGATCAGACAACCATTATAAAGATACTGATCAGACAACCATTATAAAGATACTGATCAGTCAACCATTACAAAGATACATTTACGGGCAATAATATCTACACTGTGTAAGTCAATCAATAATAACATTACTGTGCATGGCAAAGAAATAAAAGCAAACGAGGAACACATAAAGATGGCAACTAGACAATGAAGATACAGAAATGTGGAGAACAGCTGCATATGAAAATAAAGGATAGATCAACATGTAATTAGTTGAAGGTTTCTGCTCCATTTGGGTATGAAGGGAGAAGTCAGAACAGAGTATGCCAACCACTAATAGTGGTTTTTTTTTCTGTTTTGAATTCTCACAAACCATTAACTTATTCAGCATCACACAATACACCAAATATTTAATAATAAGTTTATTGAATAATCCACTTTTCATAATTCCGTTTCTTATGGCTGTTATTTTATGCAGCTCTGTCCCATAACTTTTATTTATTGTATTTGTAAGCCCCCTTTCCCTTGACCAAACATCAGCATCACTCTTCATTTACAGACTACCAACAAGAGGTTGTTCAGTTATTTACTTCAGTTGTAAACTGTGCTGAAGTAATTACCCCTAACTATATACACAAGAGATAAAACAAATGTGCAAGTTATCAACCTAGTAGAGCAATGATAATTAATACAAGACAAAACTTGTAATCATAAAAGCAGTCAACATATAGAAATGTATTACAACTACTAGCTATATTTTGCAGTTCTTAGATTGTTACCGCTCTGTGCAGCTACACATGTTGTGCACGGCATAAATACAGCCCTGATTCCAGTTGTTAGTTAACTCTTTCAATAGGAATATTTAGAGTCAGAATTAGTTTTGTTATCACTGAATTAAATAGAATAATTTACAGTAACAACTGAATTAGATAGAGTTACAGTAATTCTTGTGTAGCAATATTGCCTTTCAAGGAGTTACAATGAAGGAAATTATGATACTCACTGACATAGCAACAACTTTAAAAGTCCTAACAAAAACTGGAGCTCCAAGTTACATAACTTTAAACTATGAATCTTCAATTCTAACCTTAATTCAGTTCTAACATGTGTCAGTGAATGTTGGAGAACCAACATAGATATGGAAGGAAAGTTACATGCATTTGGAAAAAAAATGTCTGAGAAATATGGTGAACATAAAATGGGATGAATTTAAAAACCAGTGACGAGATCAGAGAAATGTCTGGACAAATATCTGATTCCGATGCAATAAGACAAAGAAGGTGGAAATATATTGGGCACACGTTGAGATGAAATAAGCAAAGAATTACAAAACAAGCACTGAAATAGGAAATAAATGGTCTGAGTAAAAGAAGACATCAAGGTAACAAATTAGGAAGAACATTATTATGAGAGGCTAAAAATGGTGGGCTGAACTCCTGTGTCAGAAATCGAGAGAGTTGCATGCATACTGAGTAGAGTGGAAGAATTGAGAGTTTCATGCATACTGAGCAGAGTGGAATAATTGAGAAAGTTGCATGCATACTGAAAAGAGTAAAAGAATCGAGAGAGTTGCATGCATACTGAGCGGAGTGGACAAATCAAGAGAGTTGCATGCATACTGAGCGGAGTGGAAAAATTGAGAGATTTGCATGCATGTTGAGCGGAGTGGAAGAATTGAGAGAGTTGCATGCATACTGAGCGGAGTGGAAGAATTGAGAGAGTTGCATGCCAACTGAGCGGAGTGGAAGAATCGAATGTGAGCCCTATATGATGTCTGACAGCACATAAAGGATGATGATGATCATTTTTACTTTTCCATAATCCACAGATGGTAGTGCTTTACAAACAATGTTTTCCTTAGAAAAAAAACCTCATCACTGACACTTTCACATCAGTGAAATATAATAATCAGACTCTGAATCACTCTCAGTCAGACTGTTAGATTTTGCGAGTATTTCTGCTAGCACAAGATGAGATTTTGCGAGTATTTCTGCTAGCACAGTATGCTTGCAAGCTTGACTTAAACAGAAGTCTGTCTTTCAGCACTTGAGGTAACGGAAGTGAGTCCAGCCTGGTCTCTCGTCCAGGGGCTGACCCCACGGCTGCAGAGACTCTCACCAGACACAGCTTGAACAGAGACATCATCTGGGAGGACAGTTCATGAAAAAAAATCTGTGGATAACATGAACCTTTTCGTTGAAGGAAGTTCAGTATATTCCTGTTAGATGTAAACAAGGACATGTCCGAGCTTGTCAGAAATAACATATTCATAAAATATCTGGCAAGAAGGTTATGACCATGCCACAATGCAACAAGGAGTGGTGATACAGCAGGCCGAGAAAAAGACAATATGATTTGAAAATCTGTTTTGTTTGTCTTAATATCTGCTGGTCCAAGGCCATGCTGGATGAGTTTATGGATTACACGAATTTGATTAGCAGCTATTAATTCTTGAAAACATTCATACCTGAAATAGGAACAATTAGCACCCTTATTTATTAATTTTTGAATGCATGAAAATGAATTATTTACAACACTATCTTTAAAGTCTGGCAGAAATGAAAGTGCTGTTTGTGATGTGTTTTTCTTACTGACAGCATTGACATCGGCCCCAGCATCCAGCAATGGAGAGATCACAGATGCCATAGTTCTACTAGCAGCCAGCATTAGGGGAGATAAGCCATCACTGTTCTGAGAGTTGACATGGCTCCCAGCTTCATGCAGAACAGTCAAGATCTCTTCTCTATTGCGTGGACAGGTTATCAGTAGATGATGTAGGGCTGAATTGTCTCTGTTATCTTTCATATTTACATCAGCACCCTTTTCTAGCAGCTCTTTCACAACTGGAACATTTCCTTTCTGGACAGAAAGTATAAGAGGTGTTAATCCTTCATTGTTCTGATTGTTGATTTGACTTTTCTTGTCTCTCGTGGAGTCCATCAAACAAGTCACATTCTTACAATTCTGGCTCATGACAGCATTCATGAGGACAGTATTGCCTTTGTGATCAATGTCGTTAATATCTGCACCATTCTCTAACAACATCTGTAGCAGGCTCACAGAATCTTTTTGAGAAGCTGCCATCATCAGTGGTGTTCTACCTTCTCCACTTCTATGGTTGACCGCAGCTCCATGGTCTACCAAAACTTTACACAGCTCAAATTTAGATGTACTAGACAGGTCTATGCCATTAATCAAATGAATCAGTGCTGTCTCAATGCCATTCCTATCTATTATTTCTCTGTTGACGTCAGCTCCTCTCTGGATGAGAAACTCAGCAACTTCTCTGTTCTTTGAAGCCATTAATGGGGTCTCTCCATATGAGTCTGCTTCATTGACACCAACGCCAGCATCCAGAATCTGACCAATGACTTCAAAATCTCCATTTTCTACTGCTGATGTTAGCAAGTTTCTAGCTTCAAGAGGGTCTTGTAAAAAATAATTCATCACTTCACGGTTGTAATTCTTAAGAATAAAGAAAAAGTATTTTGGCTTCTGATTGTCTATTGCAGATCTCAAGGCACATTTAACGTCCATTTGAGCCCCACTTTGGATAAGCAGCTGGGTACACTCTGTGTGATCATTTCTGAGTGCACAGTCAAGAGCTGACTGAAAAAAATTAGATGTGTGATCATCAGTTTTATATTTCAGCAAAAGTTCAATCAGATCTCGGCGACCATTTTCTGCTGCTATACACAAAGGATCTTGTTCATCTGTGTCATCTGTCTTCAGATCTGCACCCTGTGTGCACAGCAGCTCCACCAACTGGAGATTTCCTGACTCTACCGCAAGAGAAATCAGGCTGGGTCCATCACAGGGATTTACATCGGCCCCATATTGCAGCAACTTCTGAATGATTTGAACATCAGCTGAACTAAATCTTTCTCCACTCTTATTTTGGTTGTTTCTAAACACATACTTCAAGGCACAATCAATTAATTTTTTCTTCTCTTCTACAGAGGAAAACTGACAATCCAGAAAAATATCAAGTGATTTTGTATCACCAGCCTTAATAGCGAGTTCTAGCGGTGATGTCTGAGTAGTTAAATGATCTTGAAGAATTTTATAAACAGCTCCGAGTCCAGTTATTTCTACAGCAACCTGATGTCTAACCTCCTGAGATCTGTGATTGTAAAAACTGAAATCTTTTTCTTGTCTGATCATAGAAATATCTCCATTATTCTGGACAGTTTTTCTCATCATGCTTTTCTGTAACAACAATCTCATTGTATCCACATCCATGAAGTGGGTTGCCCTGAGGAGAGCTGTGTGTCCGTTTTGGTTCTCGTGATGGATGTCAACTTCTTGTTGCTCCAGGAGGAACCTGGTCAAGTGGGTAGACCCTGCAGAACGCACCGAGAGAATCAAGGCTGTGTTACCAACACAATTCACAGCGTTGACATTTGCGTGTCTTGATACCAGAAATCGAACAATGTCTGTGAAGCCATTTTCAGCACAAATCAACAATGGGGTGTTTCTGTGTTCATCCCAGTGCTCGATGTTTGCTCCTGCCCAGACAAGTGTCTGAACAAGTTGTTTATGCCCTTGTCTACATGAAGAGATCAGAGCTTGGTTGAGCTCCTCCTGGGTGTAGGAGTTCTCTGATGTAAGTAGTGCCATGGCTTTGCATGATGTTTCAGAATTTATAGATTCCAATAGTTTTCTATCATATGATGGTTGATGACAGTGAATTATATCGGAAGAATCCTTGTCAATCATTTCTGCCATGTTAGGCTTTTTCTTCTTCCTATTGTTAACTGAATAACTGACTTCTGAAGGGTTGTCTATTTCAGGTGACAATGCCCCAGATGAAGTGAGAGGTAATGGTCCAGTTGTAACCACAACATGGTTTTGAAAAGTCATCAGCTCACCAGAACTACGAAGGACTCGGGAATGTGAAATTGTATTTACGGTTGACTGACGAGGTATGTCTGCTGAACCAGCCTGTCTGCGTTTCATGTTTCTGGTTTTTCCTGACATCGTCTGACAGCTGCAATGATATACAAAAAAATTGATGGTGATGAAATGTTTACAACTGTTTACACAAAGAAAGAAATATATCACAATCAAATTACAACTGAGCCAGCAAACTCTGTTTAAATTCTGTGAATGTCAAGCTACAGGCAATATTGAGTCTTTAAAGAATTTAGTGTTGTCACTCAGGCAACTCTCTGTCTCTCTATCTGTCTCTCTCTTTGTCTCTCACTCTGTCTCTCTCTCTGTCTGTCTCTCTCTCTCTCTCTGTCTGTCTGACTCTCTCTCTCTCTCTCGCTCTCTCTGTTAGTCACAGTAAATTAGGAGATCAAAATGTATTGGGAGTGACTTCATGAAATATTTAGGAAGATTTTGTTCCCATTCTACTTAAGTCAAAGGTTAAGTTTCTTATAACTGTAATAATAATATACTGTCCTTTCACGTTACTGAAAATATAACCTGCTTGTCTCCTCCATTACTACCCTCTACTACTGTTGCTTTCTCCCTGGAAATAATCTTGGTGCTAAGCAGCAGTAGATCTGAGTTGTACATGCACATGTAATCCACAGATACATGATATGACATGTGCATACACTTCCAGTCAATATAAACACAACCTGAACAAGATGGCTAGGGTAAACAAAAGCTAAGAATGTGGATGACAGATTTTGTTTTTTAATTTCTTTTTGTTTTGTTGATATTTTAGTTTCAGTTTCTATAATAACTATCCTGTAAGAAGTATATTCTTAAAAGTTGCTCTGTTTAAAGCTTGTTAAAAGGACTTTATTCTTTGCTAGTTCACTTACCTCATGTATATTCTATTTCATGGTGCTTTTACTTTCCTGTGTTCAATGTCTTGGAGATTGACAACTGCCTCTTCTTCCATTAACCAGGCCTTCTATTTCTAATACCTTCTTCTTCTTCTTCACTTCCCCTTTTACCGCTGAGAGTGTAAAGGGAGATATAAGGTTCTGTCTCTAGCTCTTCTGGCCGCCTCGACCATAGGCACATCGTGCTGTTGTCGAGTTTCTCTGATGTTATCCTTCCAACTTGTTTTTCGCTTTTCTGTCTCACAGTCCCTTTACATAGCCATGGTCAGATACCGTTTGATCAGTCCGTTTATATCTCATTGTGTGTTCTGTAACGATAATAAATCCATTGCCGGCTTGCTAGGCCTGTCCCAACTTCACCAGAGCCCCGTTGGCCAGGACATTTCGGGCTGACCCAGGGTGGCCTTCATGGCTGCCGTAGCAGTCCCGTGGCACGAGGCTACACCATACTTCGCCCACACCTAGCAATCCCTTATTTTGTTCTGTTACCACCTCTCACGACGAGGACGTGGGGTTGGTCTTTGAGAGGCTTCTAATACCTGATAGTGTTTGTCAGCTGTTTTATGCAGTGGTAATCATTTAAACAACAAAACCTGTTCAACCCATCTGAGATATACAGTTTTTGTCCTTCTATTATAATACTGAATATTTATGCTTATCAATTATCTTTGTTTATTTATTCTTGCACATATTAGGTATTAATTTAACAGACTGTAGCAGTATAAATTATTATGCTTAATGTATTTCAGGCGTACTTTTTTAATTGTAATAATCATATTGTGAATAATCTGTGCTTGTGAATTTTTTAAGTGATGTGGTATAGCATTATTCCGTCTTATGATACATTAATACCTCATACTCAACACCATGTTCTATGGTGTACTCTTTAATCCTTTTATCTCCAAGCAACACAGCGTGTGTTGACTGAGAAGTTCTGATTTGACCAAACAACACAGACTGTGTCACCTGTGTGTACCACACATACTGATTCACTTACTGTTCTGTACTAGTTCCTAATGTTTCAAAGTATATTTAGAATATCAGGGAAGGTTACTCTAACGTTTTTGTTTCTTCATAAGTCTTATTGTATAAATTTAGGTGTCACATTTGTCAAATTTATCGCAACAGCCATTTTCAGACAGTGAATGTTCTGATTTTGTCTTTGATTTACCACAAATGTTCAAGGCATTAAGTGCAGGCTGCAAGATGTGCCTTTCTACGGCTTAAGCCCTTAAATTGTTTCGGTCAGATGTTTTTAATTCTGATTATGATAATAAAAACTTAAATTTGTTGGAAAGTGATTCAAATGCTGAATTTACACCAATGACAGCTGAGCAGTCAGCTGTTAGAGAATCTAGCTGTTCTAATGAGTTTGACATAGAAGATCCATTTCATGTGCAAAGGATGTGACAGTCACCCACATTTGCATTCAAAGGACTGTTTCAAACAGTCCCTTACTATGCTGTGAAATCATTAGAGCTAAGTCTGTAATATTTTGTGTCTGTCGGTCAAGTTTTCTTTCAAATTATGTTCAGCACTGTATAAGAACGCCGGCGTGATGCTGACCACATCACCCATCTTGTGCCAATTGGTCTATAAAGTATAGGTCTAGCCCTATATGCCCAAAGGTATGGAAAAGGATTTTTTACTTACTGTATAAGAACCCAGAGCCTCTGAGTGATAAACCAGCCCAAAAACTATCATAACTTTTGAACTTATTGGGAAACTCAATAAACATTAAAGTTCTACTCTCAAATGTAGATTTTCACAGCTCCTGAAGGAGCAAAACCTTGATAAGTGCAGAATTATTTTACAAAACATTGTCTTAGTAAACATAACACCTGCTGAATGTTTTTCCCCCCTACTAATTATAACAGCACTAAACACTGACACACCAATCAAATTTAAAATGTACAATCATTCCTCTTCACACACACAAAACACACACTTAGGTGTGCGATTAGAAGAAATATTACATTCTCTATTGCTTTATTTTACATCACCCCCTCTGTAATTTTTGTTAGGAGAAATTAATGGAGCCAAAACTGTCAAAATTCATGGACCTAATCATGGAGTTAATCATTCCTGGCAGTCAAGGCTGTGATTAGGATATATGAAGCCCTGTGTGGTCATCCACCCCCCCCCCCCCCACCCCCAACACACCCCCTTTCCTGCTGTCCTTGGTGAAGATTAACAACAATTAGCAACAGATGAAACAAATGTCCAAGTTGGGGTCCTAATGCAGTAATGATGTGCAATACAAGATGAAACCTTCATAATAAACACATGAAGATATTGACATATTTTAGCTTCTAGTTCTATGTTGCTGTTCTCAGAATTTTGCCAGCTACACATGTTGCACATAGTCTAAATGTCTAAAAATTTGGCCCTACCTGTAGCTCTCTACTTTAGAAATAGTATAACTTATTGTACAGTTTTGAAGACATTTTTCTATAACAAAATCAAATCAATAAGAAACAGAGAAGAGCGTTTTGACCCTCCAGAAATGATAAAAGACAAACCTTGACAAGGACTAAATGATCTAAATCTTATCTTACAGAGGTGGCACAAATACTTGAGCCATCTACTCAATAATTTTTCTGAAGATAATGCAGAAATTAAATCTAATATAATGAAAACAACTGAGTATGAACCTAAGGTAGTGAGATCAGAAGTAAGATAACAGCAATATAAACAAGTCACCCGGCACTGCCGAACTAATCGAAGCTGCAAAAGATGTTGGAGTAGACTGGCAACACAGACTGTACAATTTAGTTTGGGCCAAACAGGAAACACCTGAAAGATGGACATACTCTATTATTGTCCCAATCTAGAAAACTAAGGGCAGCAAAAGAGACATACAGAGGAATATCAATGCTGAGTGACCCTGGGAAGACTTTATATAAAATTGTTAAAAACCAGACCACACCGCTCAGTTATTGAACTTTAGCCCAGTGAATCAAAAATAGGGGTACAATAACTTTATGTCACCACAAACTAAGAAAATCCCAGTCTAGTCTCCTACTCTAGGGGTGTTATTGTGTTGGGTTGTTGTCAGTGTTCATTATGTCATCATTCTCAGTGTCTTGTGTTTTTTTTTTTTTTTTTTTTTGGTGTTTCCATTCTCATAGTGTGACTTTTTTGGCCTGTATGGAAGCGGCGCTGCTGGCTATTAGTTCGTGACTTCGCCGTAAATTTCCTTGATTTGTCAGCATTGGTACATGACAAGCAGGACAGTGTCGCTTTTCTGGCAGCAGCCTAGCATCTTGCATTCATCCAGACGCTGCTCCAAGAATCATCACATGGTGCTGTCGATGGATCACTGAAGATGCTGGCATTCCAATGTATAGAGGACATCAGGATGAGGTAGTTATCGCTGCTTCCAATATCGAGCAAAGACTACTAATACTTCTGTTCTACGGTCTGGTCCTTTCCCCCAGTAAATATATGCCCTAGCCATCCTCACTGTCAGTACTACACAGAATGAACAACTTGAAAATATGCAAAATGAAGCTAGGTGCATTATTCTGGGACAACAAGAGACACTTCCTGTGTAGCAGTGAGATATCTATTTGACTTTCCGACCCTGGACCAAAGGATCAAGATCTGGAGGGCTCAGGCATAATTTAAAATAAACGCTGATAAGAAACACCCACTGCATCAAGGGCTTTTCAGTGAAAAGGGTGACAGACTGAAGAGGGGAGAATTATGTCTAGGTCGTATAGAAGATGTTACTAAGCAAATATGCAGCCTAACCGACATCACCCCTGGTGTAGAGTGGATACCCGTGCCTCATGCTTTTATTTGCACATTGTATTGCCACACTCAACAGGCAATGCAGAGAGCAAAATCCCGTTGCTGTCAATGCCTAGGTCCACTCTCTCATCAGTGAAAATTCAGACGGGGCAGATGTACTGATTTACACAGACGGATCTGTTATACGCCAACAAATAAGCCATGGCCATTCACAGCACGCTCAGCGGGCAGATCAGTCAAAGAAGCCAGTGGTACCTTCTCGCAGATCATCTGGAAATTGAACTGTATTATAAATAAATTATTAATCATCTTTCTTTGCTGGAATTCAGGACTTTGACCCACAAAGATCTCCAGTTTTCAACAGTTTGATCCCTCAGTAAACTTAGTTGAATGGCCGTGCACTAAACAGTGTTTCTTATAAACAGCAGCTTTCATAGACTGGGTTTTGTGTGTGTCTAAAATAGTATTTTAGAATGAACGACTCTTGAAGCTATTCTCCATACTTCTACATCAATGATCAATGTGCGAAGTAGTAATAATAATAATAATAATATGAAAGTATAAATTAAATGAGTATATTATTAACAATGCCATTGTAAACAAAACCTTGAAAACACAAGTTAAATGTAACCAAGCAATATCACCAACCTTGAGAAAAATCACCAGTAGAAAAAAGCCCTCAGCTCTCACTGTACCACTAGTTAGTCATGTCAACACCTGGCGTCGCCTCCTTCAACCAGCAATGAAACGTGTCAGTTATTATATTTTATTTTATATATTGTTATGTTGTTCTGTTTCGGCGAAATAAATCTAATGTGGATAATACCCGATCAACCTAAAAGATTCTTAACATCAGATATCCAACTACTTGTCAGGAATGAGAAAGACCTTTCCTGTTTATATATTTCAGAGAAAACAATTTTTTATTTTAAATCAGTGTTGCCACTTTTCTTTGACAAAAAACATCCACAACGGAGTCAAAAAATATCTACAAACATCTAAATGTGCGTGTAAAACATCTAGAAAAAACATCCAAATGGAAAGAGTCACAAATTTCATAGCAATTGATATTTAGTTAGTTAGTTAGTTAGTTAGTTAGTTAGTTAGTTAGTTAGTTAGTTAGTTAGTTAGTTAGTTAGTTAGTTAGTTAGTTAGTTAGTTAGTTAGTTAGTTAGTTAGTTGGGTTATCCTCATTGCACTCCGGACATGTCCATAGGTGCTCAGATCCTCCCCTCAGTATGAACCCCAACGTCCGATGGCTAATAGTACCAGTTCTATGTTGATTAACAAGTCTTCTGGCGTAGCTGGTGTGCGTCTCGTTTTTTGCTGTGCCGATCTTAATTCCCAAGTTTGCCATTCTGACGAGTGATGTGGATTCACTGCCACCAAAGTCCTCTATTCTTCCCATTTCTCCGAGGGCATTGATAATATCAGCATGATCCATAGGCTGACCGTCGGTAGTGATAGCGGATCCAGCCAACCTGTCAGCTCTTTCATTTCCATTGACGCCTGCGTGTCCCGGAACAAAAATAAAGGTCACTCCACGCACAGTGGACTTCTGTAATGATTCAAGCCATTGTCTTCGCACTGAACCTGCCTGAACCCTCCGGATCATACTCATTGAATCACTGAGTGTACACACGTGGGTGTATTTTTGTGTTTCAAGCCAGGCAAGCGCTTGTGTCACTGCCATCACCTCCATCGTCATGCTGCTGGTTGTCATGGAGAAGGCGCCGTTGGCTTCTTTGACTGTTCTGCCCGCTGAGCGTGCTGTAAATGCCCATGCGCTTCTTCTTTGGCGTATAACGGATCCGTCTGTATAGATTATCGCATCTGCTTCGTCTGAATTTTCACCGATGAGAGCGTTGACCTCTGCATTAACAGCAACAGGATTCTCTTCTCTACATCGCCTGTTGAGTGTGACAATACAGGAAAATGTACAAATAAACGCCTGAGGCACAGGTATCCATTCTGCACCAGGTATGATGTCGGTTAGGCTGCATATTTGCCTAATAACATCTTCTGCCCGACCTAGCCACGATTTTCCCCTCTTCAGTCTGTCGCCCGTTTCACTAAAAAGCGCTTGATGCAGTGGGTGTTTCTTATCAGCGCATATTTTGAGATATGCCCGAGCCCTCCACATCCTGATCCTTTGGTTCATTGTTGGAAAGTCAAGTAGATACCTCATTGCTCCACAGGATGTGTCTCTAGTACATCCCAAAATAATGCGCATGGCTTCATTTTGCACCTTTTCGAGTCGTTCAATCTGGGTAGCACTGACAGTGAGGATGGCCAGAGCGTATTCAATGGGGGAAAGGACCAGACCGTAGAATAGAAGTATTAGTAGTCTTTGCTCAATATTGGAAGCAGCCATAATCCTCATTGCAGATAGACTTTTGCGTGCTTTTGTTATCACATGGTCAACGTGTTCCCTGAATGACAAGCTGCGATCGAACCTCACCCCGAGAAACGTCATAACGTTGGTTCTGATCAATACATTATCACGCATTTTCACTTCTGGTAAGTCCGACTTGACAATGTGATTGTTCAAAGAGAACCATGACACTGATGCCTTCGAAGGATTGACATAGGCATTGGAACCATCACACCAGGCGGCAATTCGATCGAGTTCTTTGTGCATAGTGCTGGCGATCTCCTGTCTATCACGCCCTCGTCGATAAATCAAAATGTCATCAGCAAATGACAAAGTCCTTCCCTTTCCATTCAACTGCTGCTCAGTGATCATCACCGTGTAAACGTTGAATAAGACTGGTGATAGCGGTGATCCCTGTGGCAAACCTGGACATATCGTTTGCGGTTCGGAGGACCAGCTACCACATCTTAGTACAATCTTTCTCTGGAACAGGACCGCAGCAATCCAGCGGATCAGAATAGGATTAACTTCTAGTTTAAGCAGTAATTGCATTAAATAATCGTATGGTACTTTATTGTAGGCATCTTCTAAGTCCAACACTGCCGCACATGTCTCTTCTTTAATCTGAAATCCCTCGTACACATCGTAGGCGAAAACTGCAGCATTGAACCATGTCTCTTTATTTAACCTGTACCCTCCAAGTGTTGGTGGGAACTTATCATGTAGTTCCAAGTAGGTGGTCAATCTTTGTGCGACAATTTTTTCCAAAAGTTTGCCAACAGTATTCTGCATCGAGATGATTCTGTAGCCGCAGATTTTCGAGTGGTCTTTATTGGGCTTTGGTAGTGGAAACAAATAACTATGGAGCCATTCCTCTTGTATCTGGCCACTCTGGATGCTGATATTGAATTCCTTTGCCACGCTTTTCAAATTAGCATTCGACATCATCAGCATGTCGTTGTATCGGATGCCGTCAGGGCCTGGAGCAGTGCTGCGCGATTTCTTGAGGCAAGTTCTTAAGGTATCTGCAGTGATTGTGAGATCAGTGCCTAACACAGTGTTCTCGCACAGCATCGAGAGTTTCATCTTAACCCCTATTCTTGTAGCTTCGTCTTTTTGGTCAGTTTGCTCCAAGTAGCGCGCCAGAAGGGTTTTTCCTTTATCAGCATCAGTTCTCTGCCATATCAGGTCTGTACCCTGAAAATCAGGGATACCCCTAGGTCGTGCGGCGCCGTGCATGCTCCGTTGAAGGCGCCAGAATGTCACAAGAGATCCCTCGGAGCAAACGCTCTTGCAGAATTCGTTCCATTTCGCTGTCTTAGCTTCCTTAGCAATTACCTTGAAAGCCACTGTCTGCTTGTTGACCTCATCTTTTTCAGATTGATCAGGCGTTCAGAAAGTGACGGATCAATTTTCCTTGCCTTTTGCCATGCCTTGACAGCTTTCCTTTTTTCTAGCCACGCCATGTTGACTACTTCATTCCACCATGGTGGCTGGGCCCATCTCTCCCGCCGTCTGCGATCTACTCTTGTTTTACGTCGTCGGATTTTGCTAATGGCATCTTGCCCTGTACGGTCATATATAAAAGCAGGCACATTGATTACATGACCTTTGTTGTTGCTCTTCTCTACCAGGACGACGCAAGGAAAGTGATCACTGTCGTGGTATCCCAGTGTGCTCCACCTGCATCCTGATGCAATGGAGGGAGACACTAGGGCCAGGTCAATTACGCTGTCAGAATCCCCTTGTCGTGTTGCCATTCGGGTAACCTTTCCGTCGTTCAAGCATACTAGATTGGCAGACACTAGGGCATCCTCCAGGTCTTCCCCCTGTTTATTAGTGATTACATTGCCCCACTGGTGTCCTCTGGCGTTGAAATCTCCGCAGTAAATGACTTTCTTTTCCTCCGTCTGGAGCAAACTCTGCCATTTCGCTGTATCCACCTTTCCATTGCAGGCGTACACATTGACAATCACAAACTGGGCCGGGCCCATCACTCTGACTGCGTGTACTTGTAAGTCGTCATTATTCCACTTAGACATGTCCACCTCAGACACCGGTATGTGGTCACGAACAAGAATGAGCTGTCCGAGGTGCCGTCTATTGTAGAAGGATTGGAAGCCCGAAATTTTAACGATCTCGTGACCGAGGTGTGTTTCCTGTAGGACAACAATGTCGTTGCTGTAGAGGAGCTTCTCAAAAATGGGTCGGCGTTGACTAAACGAAGCGCAGTTCCAGTAGAGAACACGAACATACTTTAAGCTGAGTCTCTCACATTTCAAGCAATTGATATGACTTACCCTATAGAATCATGTCCTCATCTTTACTAAAGTCTGCCCTACAAAATCCACAGGATAAACTTAGCTTGGATGATAAAGTTGAAGCTTCAGATCTAAAATGACTATGGTATGCTTTAGCTGAGTCTAAACGTCAAAAACGCCATCTAAATGCAAGAAAAACATCTAAATCTGGATGTAAAATATCCAAAGTGGCAACACTGTTTTTAATCCGATGCAGGGTTTCAGAGTTGCAAGGACAAGGCTGCCGAAACTTTTTTGAAAAAAGTACCAAAAGACAACAAAAGCCCTTTTTTTTATTTCTTATTGTAAAAACCTCTAAAACGATTTTAAAATCCCTTCCACACACACACACACACACACACACACACACACACATTTGATCAGAACTGAAATTATGTGCCCATTACATCATTGGTGCCGGAATCGGGGCGCTCATGTCCCATCAGGCTCTACCCTCCCCCATCTCACGCCCTTTTCCAGTCTGTTTGGGTATTGAGGATTGTTAAACATAATAATATGTTTGTTATAGTATGAAATGTATCAACAAATACTTTGAAAGGTAATTTTTATAAATCAATTATAGCTCTCTCACAACTCCTTCCACACCCCCCCCCCCCCCCCCTCTCGTTATTAGGCTACATTCTTTGTAAGGTGGCGAGGAGGGTATGGTTTGGATGTCCCTCAATAAAAAAAAATTTATTTAACTGGTGGGGGGGAGGACTGAGCTTACACCCAACTTTTGCCTTTGTGGTGAGGGGGAAATATAGCGGGAAAACAAGACGAGACAGTCACCAATGAGGAACTAAGAACAATGGTAGGCACAGTATCGGTATATGATTTCACAGAACATCATAGAATCAAATGATTTGGTCATTTGATCGGAATGGAACAAAACCAACCAGCAGCTAGAGGTTGCTAAATATAGAAAATGTGTAAGGTGGGTGGTGGTGGTGTGGGGGAGGGGTCCATGATATCTCCTCCCTCCTAATGTTAACTTCGTTCTTGCAAAGCTGACGTGCCGGCCTCCCGTGGGTGCAACTTTGACCTCATAATTAAATTTATTATTTCAGTCTTTTAAGAGTCGTGACTGTTGAAATCGTTTTGAAAGCAGAGAGAAAACTTGTTCTACAGCTGCAGACGATTGCCTGATATGGGAGTAAAGCATGGCGCCTTCGAGGCCGAGATAGGAGACTTTATAACCAACTTCTCATGGGAAAAATTAGTAGAAGTACCTTGGAGTAGCTGCTGCATCGAAGGACTGAGCACAGGAATGCACAATGTGCAGAGACAGTGTTTGTGGTAACATAACTTAACACAGAGGAATGAGATCATTTTAAAAGACTAAGCATACATGTTGATGTCAATGGAAAGCGATTTTCACCTCACGTTTTTCTTTTGAAATTGTAAACCACAATTTTTGTGGTGGTTCCACACACCCCCCCCCCCCCCCCCAACTCTCTTTTTCAGCATTTTGCCCTATTTTAGTTCCCTCATTTCTTTCTTTATTTTGTGAATCGTGTTCTTCTTTAACAAAACTGGGGCATTTCATGACATATGGCATCGGTCTTCCTTCAGTAACACTTACTGGATCCAGCAAACAATGCCAACATTTAAAATTTCTAAAACTACGAAACACCAGGCCTGTTACCAACGAACATTTTGTCCAGTCAAGGGTCAAATGGCACCAGAAGTATACGAAGGTATCAACTTCGAAAGCCCTGCTCCGTAGCACAGTGACAGGAGTCAGAAAACGTGTTTCTGTTTCAGCTTCTACTGAAATCGGGTCGTGTCAACTTGTGTATTCGAGCCAGCGTACGTCACATGCTCACCTGCACAGTCCCGTTGTTTAGGTCAGGACTGCTAATGATGGGTTCCCTCTCTCTCTCTCTCTCTCTCTCTCTCTCTCTCTCTCTCTCTCTCTCTCTCTCTCTCTCTCTCTCTCTCTCTCTCTCTCTCTCTCTCTCTCTCTCTCTCTCCCATCCCACCCCCCCCCCCCTCCATTCTATCGGTTTCTTTGTGTGTGGTTTTTTTTTTTTTTTTAAATTATGGAAAATCTTGGCTCTGAATCTTTTTGATGGAGGATAGGGGGGGGGGGATTTAATGCGGTGTTGCTTGGTAGCTTCACATTTTTAAAAAAAAACTCATGGTTGTTTTAGGGTAGTTTTTATTTTCTGGTTCGGTAAAAGGTTACCCAAACAGCTAGACAAGAGAACGATTAACAGTTTCCCTTCTGGTTCGCTATCCTATCGATACGTCAGATTAAACAGTGGTACACCGATGACGATATATATAACCACCATCTGAGAGAGGAACACGATTTCAGGTCGCCGTCATAGTTTACCGAACCAGGGTCGTTCGCCGCTGAGTTCTGCCGCTATAACAATGACGGTAATTTCATTTACTTCGTATACAACTTCCTCTTCCATAACACTAGTTTTCATACCGCTAGAGTTGTTGGTCGGTTGGTCGGATAACCAAACCACTTGACTAAATATTCTTTACCACCTCTGTTACCTCGTCTTTCCTGTAAACAATTTTCAACTATATATTTTTTGTCAATAATTTTTATTTGCATTTTCTCCTTACTTATAAAACTAACCTCGCAGCTCCTCACCCGAATCATCTTTCAACACATAAGTTACCGGACTGGTCCTATGCAGACGACTTATTGTAAACAGTTCCTCGGTCCAGGCTGGTTTGTGACTTTTCCTGAATGTCTGCCTGGCTTGAGCGAGCCTAACACGATCACCCGGGTGTGCTGGTGTTGTCAATGGTCGAATATAACGTACGCAACACTTCTTGATTATGGATGTTAACGTCCACGGGGGATATATGAATACTTCGGTGACGCAAATAATTGTAATTCCGCAGAAGGTTACATAACACATCGCTTTTACATCTTTGTTTTCCGTCGTTAACATTTTTTTTTTTTTTTTTTTTGAGTGTTAAAATTACCGATTCCGGAATTCTGAGCCTTTGTCTGTTTGCAAGTTGACATGTTTCTGGTAAGCAAATATTTTGCTGACAGAATCCACTAACGCTTTTCCAGTTTTTGTAAATGGCGATCGCCTAGGCATATTTTCTGAACACGCCAATACAAATAACTAAATACGACATCCCTTCATTGTCCTTTTGTAATGATCTCATGTCTATTAGATCAGCTTGGAATTGTTGATTTACACCTCCTGTAATAGTGGCATATCTCTTGAAACGCAGATGTATAGGTTTATGCAGCGTATATACGTCTTGATGACTTAAACTTTTTTTTATATCTTTAGCTCTGACTTTGGTCTTTGATGTTTTCTTATTTGTGCGGCCATTGTTTCCACTTTGGTGTAGGTATTTGAGACTTCTTGTTTCTTTGCCCATTCGTAAACGACGAAACTGGTGGTGTCTCCGGTTCATATTTTTTGGGTAAGGGGGGGGGGCACTTTAAAGAGGCGGCTGCGACTGACTCGTTCGTATCGGTACTTTCGTCTTCAAGCACTGTCTGCGGCGGCTGCTATTGTTGTTCTATAGCTGGGGACGGCGTTTTGACATCCACTACGCCCAGCGACTTGTGTCGGTATTAATCAAGACAAGTCCAGTAACGATGCAATGTTTGTTGATATAGTTAGGCTTTGTAACTCCGTGACAATACTTCGTTTTCCAGGACATGCTGCATGTGAGTGTCCAAATCACGTAGGTTATCGTAGACTGTGTCGGGTGGTATATATTAGTTTTTTTTTTGGGGGGGGGGGGACGAATATAGACTTATTAAATGCGGGTCTATCAATATAATTTTTCTTGGCCATGGTTAGAAACACAAGACGCATTTCACCACACTTAGTATTGGAGCTAATAAAGCTCAGAGAAAAGTGCCGTGTTGTAAAATCTCTTTCCGCCTTTTGATTGAAAGTTTCTTTTTGGTGAGCGCTATGGGGTTGTTTTTGTAACGACACAGACATCTCTTCTGATCGGGTATCAGGGCAACATTGCCTTTTAATACGTTGTGGCAGCATTCACAGAGTGTCTGTATGAGGTCTTTGATGTGCTTAGACCAAGACCGGTCCTAAGCCAGGCTGTAAAAGAATGAAGGTCTGGCTGAACTTGAGTGCTTCATGCATCTCCGGAAGTAGTGGGTAACCGTAAATCAGCCAGACGGCCTGCATGGAGGCCGCAAGGAGGCAGCCCCTCCACCATGCAAAGGCACAAAAAGCCAATCGCCTGTTTGCCTTAAACTATGATTACTAGTTACCACAGAGAGAAAACCGGACAGATCTTAACGGCGAAGAACTGGCATGGCTTACGGACTACGATTTACGGAATATGGAACGTAAGAGGCATTAACGGGAAGGAAAGTGAATTGGTAGGAGAGATGAAGAAAGCGAAATTAGCAGCCAGGAATCAAGTTAGTAACATCAGGTGACGGAAATTCATCTCGGAGCGAATTATGGTGTTAGGTCTGAAAGAAAAAGATAAAATTGTCAACATTGTCATTGTGTATTGGCCAAATGAAGATGAGAAAGTAGATGTCTGTCACAAACCTCTGGTATGACCTTGCCGGTCCGTGGCTCGCTAACTAGGCCTATGACAGACAGACCAACCTACAACACACACTGAACCCGAACGCACACAGAGCACACACGACAATCTTTATTGGAAGTACAGGTAATACATAGACAGTTGACTTCCCGCCGTGTGGCCACCTATTGCCTGGACCCTCTGGCTGGACGGGCTTTACAATCGCCCCGTCCCCAGTACGTGCGACAGGCAATACTCTGGTGTACAAACCACAATCCGGCAGGATACGCTCTCTTCTATCGCCACGCTGACCCAATCAAACTGTCACAGTCTCTGTCTTAGTGCAGGGTCAGAGTGTCCAGGTTAGCCACTCTCTCACAGCACATATACATAAATACTCTACACAAGAACTATCCTATCCTAACACAAAACTGTACATAAACTATCCAGTCACTAACAGAAATATATCCTAACTTTAATACTATAACATAAACTATCCAGTCACTAAACGTCCTCTCTTCCTGACTGACGCACACCGAATGTCCCTTCTTCCTTCTACCTCGTGTCTCTTAACCCCGTTCACCAGCTCAGTCCCAGAAGCAGTCATCGTGTTACTAAAACACAGTTCAGGCTTTCTTGCTTTATCCTGAGCGCTGGTTTCGCCGTGCGATCACAGAACGGACTTGACCAGTGACGGCCCTGACCTCTGTGTCAACCCTGGGTGCACACCTTACGGTGTGGTACACTGACTGTACTTAATAGGGTTGTGACATTCACCCTTCCTCTGAACTGATACTTCCTGACAAAGTCAAGTATCAGCAAAGCATGGCCTGCCATCATGTACAGTCATGTTTTTAAATTTTATCGTCAATATTTAGTTACCTAAAAAAAAA
Source organism: Candidula unifasciata (assembly GCA_905116865.2). Lineage (NCBI taxonomy): Eukaryota > Metazoa > Mollusca > Gastropoda > Stylommatophora > Geomitridae > Candidula > Candidula unifasciata. The sequence goes on from CAJHNH020000500.1 coordinate 218,958, forward strand.
TATGTCATGTACTTTTGGGTCAATCACCTAAGGACAAACTATCTGGCACATATTTAATGGGTATATACATTCAATGGGTAAGCTCCTCCCTAATGGGTAGAAATGGTATCAGCCCTTGACACAAATACGTCACTACTCATTACACCTTCAAATCATATGGGTAATGATATAAATAATAATTTGGGTGGACACTCAAATCGTCCGGGACCCAATTACACCTTACTTCACTTACTGTGCAAGTAAGACGCCACTGTATACACTCCCAAGCCGTTTAACCAACGACACCGTGATTTATAACAGTGGGCGTCATGGACTGTCTCCACAAAGACTTATCCATGGTTGTGAAAAGGAGTCATGACCTGACTCCCCGACCTACAGTCGTATAATGTGTCCGCGAATCCGCAGTACCTGCCAAGACACAAATCACCCCATATGACCCACAGTGCAAAATTGGCAGTAAACAAATCTGTGGCCAGTTGGACACACTCCCATCCTCCAAGGATAGTGCTACTCCTCAAATGTAGTCTCCAAATATGCGATACTAGTTACACCATAATTAACTCTCCATGTGAGTGCCCTTGTAAAAGTACAATCTAACTTTCATTTAAACTGTCCATCATCAATTTTAGAAAGCAAAATAAACAATTTAAAGAGAAAAAACAAAAATTAAAATAAGTTCATTTTACTGCCAAACTAAATTGTCAGTTATTTTAAAGTCTACTAGTTTACAAAGTTATCTACCTATAATGCATTATTGTCTAACATATACTTTAACATTTACATTTAGTGCATATAGGACACTCAGTTAATATTAAACACATTGAAACTTTTAATAAAAGTAATGGATTTCAGATTAAGTTTCAAAAACCGAAGAATATTATTATTGCAATTCGAAAGTTATAAAACAAAAATGATTGCAAATCAAACAATTAACATTACTTATGTGATCTAGCCAAAAATCTTTAGCAAAGAAAAGAAAAGAAAATATATTTGTAAAATCCAAATGGATTGTCCCACAAATAATTTTACACTATATTCATTCCAACAAAACAATAAAATTTACAAATCAAAATAAATAAGCAAAATATACATGAAATAATTTTCAAACTCAAAATTATTTCCCTTTTATAAATACCACCTCAATAGTTACAAATCAAAATAAATAAGAAAAATAAATACCGATAAATTACTCATCATAGATACCAACACAATAATTACAAATCAAAATAAATAAGAAAAATAAATTTAGATAAATTACTCATCATGGATATCAACACAAAAGTTACAAATCAAAATAAATAAGAAAAATACACAAATAAAAATTGTGTGAATGAAATTCAATGAATAAACTTATCAATTCAAAACCAAATAATATACATGAAACAAACATATAAAACATATAGCACATACAGAACATATAAAACATATATAATCCATACAACATATATTATATTAAAGATGAACATAATAAGATTAACTTATAATATGACAATCACAACATAGACTTATATTCTATACATTCATTCCCTTTTATTCCAATTACACTCTTCTTTCATACATCACATTTTCCATTCTGCTGAAGTCCTTAGAATGATCATCACCTCTATCTTCCTGTTGGGTAATCTTTTACGATTGTTCAGTTCACTGGTTTTAGGCTAGAACAGTACTTGTATACACTGCTACTTGACAACTGGATCTATGAAACTTGGTGTAGAATTTCGTTATGAAACAATTCATAGTCATCTGCCTTTTCAAGAAAGCATGAATACATGAAGACACTGACTTTTCACATAGTCTGTGCATTTCTGAAGTTACCTGACTGTCAGTTTCAGGATACAACTAGGCAATCAATAGTTTTACAGCCGGCTTAATAAGTCAGCCAGGTTGTTGCTGTTGCCCTTGATGTGTGTAGTTGTGACTTGGAAATCTTGCAGTGGTAGTGCCCATCTGGTTATACGAATGTTCTTTGGGGCACCAGACTTAATGACGAGCAATGGCTGGTTATCTGATTGTAGGACAAAAAGTCTGCCCAGGAGGTAATGATTGAGTCTTGTCACACAGACAATCACTGCAAGATACTGCTGTTTCACCGTAACAGTGTACCTGGGCTGGAGACAACCTACTGCTCACACAGCAATTCGGGTGTAACATCTCGTCATCACACTGCATCAGACATACCGCAACTGCCGTACCACTGGTATGATATCTGAGAACAAATGGTAACATGATATTAGACAGATTTAAAATAGGGGAACTGGAGAAAAGAGTCTTGATTTTGGTGAAAGTATGATCTAGTTCTCGGTTCAACTCAATTGTATTGGGATGCTCCCTTTTTAATGGTTTAGTGAAAAATACATTTTCCTGGATAATGTTCAAGGTAAATTGGTTGTAATGATTGATGAGGTCGAGTAAGCTTCGGATCTCCTTATTGTTGGTGGAGTTTTTAAGATTCAAAATTTTGGGAAGATCTGTAAATCCAAAATGTTGTATTCCTTGAACATCAGATAATCTATAAGGCATCATTAATAAACATGCACATGTCAACAGTATACATTGCAGTATCAGAAATAATAAAGTATGTTTTATTTTGACCGGTTTGTTGATTATTAATTGTAGATGCTGGTAAATGTGTGTACATCTGCCTGGCACATCAGAGAGAACATTATCAATTTCAGCTTTCTGTGTAGATGTTTCTGAAATTTGTTGGGTAATATTAGGTGTAAGGGTTTGTTTGGTTGCAGGTAAGTCTTGTAGGACAGACAAGAGAATATCTGTCGTATCAACTACATTAGAGTCAGGAATGACAGTTCTATTATGGAACTCCTCAACCACTAATTTGTCAGTTGGTTTAGAAGGGATTGGTAACAGTTCTTCCGAATAAACATTATCGGGAGAGATTTCAATTGTTTTATTTGTGTAGAAATTCTCTGAAAGGTTTGTTTGAGTTGATGTGTTGACAGTAAAAATATTTTTCATACATACACTTTCATTCACATCACTCTCTCTCACGGACTGCTGTCCAGTTACAACATTGCAAGTTATGTTGTCCCTCTGCCACTCGATTATCTCACTTTCAGAGACATCCTTTACATTTTTACAGTTGCCAAGGATAATATCAGCAACAGGGTCTGCCAGCACTGCAAATTTTGTTCTACCTGTGCAGTGAGCTGATTTTAGATTGGCCCATGCCAAATCATACTTTTCTTTCTTCCCTGAAAAGGTTCGACATACAATATATTCACCCGTCAAATCACACGCATTCACTAGACTTTCTCTTATACCAAAAACTGTCGACCCAGAATCCCGTAAAATTGTCACTACTTTTCCATTAACTACCCCTTTCGTGAACTTCAGCTGGCCATCGAAACTCGTTACCGCATTTGCATCCCCTATCTCACTGTGACCACAGGTCAGATTACCCTCTTCATTAAACCCTCTGTAGGTCTGGCATCCTGTGTCAGAGAAGTTCACAAGCTCAGCTGAATTTGCTGTAGGTACATCTGCCATACTCCCATCAGAGAACCTACTTCCAGAGTCACTGCCACTGTCAGATATTTCTGCAGCTGCACTCTGATGCTGTCTTCTTCTCATCTTACAGTCTTTTTGTAAATGATCAATCGAGTCGCACCGGCGACACTGGAGTGGGTAGTTTACTGAGCTTTTCTCATGCATTTCTTTCTCCCTCTTACGAAAATGCTCTTCATACTTTGGGTTCATTTCGCACCACTGTCGTTGACCATGATCTCTTTTACAGTATAGGCATGTAACTATTGGACCTTTATCTCTTACAGGTCTGTAGCTCTTATACTCTTTTGAGTATTCTCCTTTCTTCTGAGTATATTGCTTTTTCCTGTATACAGGTTGTACTGCAGCTCCGTAGCCGATGTCTGCACCCCTGTTGAAACTAAAAATGTTTCTGTGAGCATTCCAGTATGCAGCACCTGCATCTTCCATCTGCTTTACTGTTTCAGGTTTTTGTTCAATCAAAAACGTCTTCATGCTGCTCGGGACACTTGACAACACCTTGTCTCTTATCAATAGATCTTTTAACAAATCGTATGATTTGTTCACTTTCGCCGATGTTACCCACTTGTCAAAAGTGGATACCACCTCAGACATGTAATCCAGAAATGTCTGTTCAGCTTTCGGAATCAAATTTTTAAAGGTATTTCTGTAAGATTCCTCATCTAGGGAGAAATGTTGGAGAATTCTGTCCCTGACAAAGTAATAATCCTCAAGTTTTTCAGTAGGGATTGTCTCTAGTAATTTCAAAGGTTCCCCCCCCCCTAAATGTTTTCGGTAAATGAGTGACCACTCTTTAAAAGGGACCTCATAGTGATTAACCATACATTCAAAATTTTGTGTCCAAGCAGATATGGAATCACCCTGTGTAAAAAATTTTATTAGGCCCTGGTACTTTTTGAACGAAGGTTCAGCAGCCTTTATCTCAGCCTTACGCATTTGCACCTCAGCATCTCTAGTTGCTTCTATCTCTTTGGCCTTTAGTTCCATCAACAGCCTTTCTTTCTCTAGGTCTGAATTGCATATCATCTCTTTTTGTCTCAATATAGAGGTGTGTTCTAGTTCCTTATCCTTGATCAACAACTGTACCCTGTCTCTCTCAGCCATCGCAGATAACTCCTGTTGTTTGAGAGCTACATCTTTGTCTTTTAATGCCGCTTGGGCTTCCAGCTGTTTTTCTAGGTTAATAGCCTCAATCTCCTTTGTTTTCTTCTGGGCTTCTAACTGTTTTTCTATGTTAATAGCCTCGATCTCCTTTAGTTTACTAGCGGCTTCTAGTTCCAATTTCTTGAGTTCTCTCTCGTCAGCTCTGTCTTTTCTCTCTTGGAGATCGGCATATTTCTTGTCTGCCCATTCTAGCGCCTTCTCGCCAGTCAGACCATGCTGTTTTGCCATCTCGATGAACTCAGATAGACTCGACATCTTAGTTGCAACAACAGTGATCTTTCTTTCAAAATAAAAAAAAAAAAAATCTACAACTACTCAACAAATCACCTGAATACCGTAGCTGCCACGAACAAAAATACTAAAAATTACAAGTGGCAAGCCCGGAAATCAGTGAAAACAATGCAGAAAAATATAGCAAATTAATAAATTCAATCCAACAAAATTAATAATTATGGAACAACTTGGACTGTTCCGATACAGAAAAGGGATGGGTCACCGAAACTCAATCGTTACAATTTCCGAATGAGGGATGATGTGTGTGCACAAAAGAAAAATTAATACACAAATGGACGAAAATAACGTAAATGATGAATAGGACAGACGAGAAATGAAAAGGACAATGAACGGTGCCAGGGGCTCAAATACAACTTCGTAGAACCCTCGAGGGCTGGAGAACAGACCACAGCAATACACCAAAAACAAAACAAACTTATCTTCTCTCCAGTCCTTGATTCTTGGCCTCCCACAGAAAGAATGATGAGGATGATGATGATGACCGAGAACGACAGGCCTCGGTTGATCAGTGTCGGCAGAACCCACACAACAGCACACAATCTTGACCTTCCTCACACTTTTTACTGTCCGTCAAACTATTTCTCCTCTACGTCACTAACCTGTCACGACGCAAACGCAGCCCTATCACATTTAGTCATTATTAATTACAATCAGTCGGAACAAATACGAAAACGATAACAAACTATCACTTTATAGCGCTACGGGTGACCCAAGCCAACCCCGATGTCGCTATCAATAATTAAGAGTAGGCCCGGACAACGATGCAATATTTAAGAGAATTAACTCAGCTACGCCATCACAAACTTACTCGATAGCAACATCAAAATTAAGGGATTAACTGAATCACGTTAGCCCTACAATAGTGAACGACAAAACTTAAAGAAAAATAAATCAGTCAGCTAAACATACAAACTAATCTATGTCTCCTATTTAGACAAATAAGTACAAGCACATTGGGTTCACAATTAACGCGGACAACTATTACTATCTAGCTACTACTATAGATTCAATTCCCAAGGACGAACGCCCCCATAATCTGTCACAAACCTCTGGTATGACCTTGCCGGTCCGTGGCTCGCTAACTAGGCCTATGACAGACAGACCAACCTACAACACACACTGAACCCGAACGCACACAGAGCACACACGACAATCTTTATTGGAAGTACAGGTAATACATAGACAGTTGACTTCCCGCCGTGTGGCCACCTATTGCCTGGACCCTCTGGCTGGACGGGCTTTACAATCGCCCCGTCCCCAGTACGTGCGACAGGCAATACTCTGGTGTACAAACCACAATCCGGCAGGATACGCTCTCTTCTATCGCCACGCTGACCCAATCAAACTGTCACAGTCTCTGTCTTAGTGCAGGGTCAGAGTGTCCAGGTTAGCCACTCTCTCACAGCACATATACATAAATACTCTACACAAGAACTATCCTATCCTAACACAAAACTGTACATAAACTATCCAGTCACTAACAGAAATATATCCTAACTTTAATACTATAACATAAACTATCCAGTCACTAAACGTCCTCTCTTCCTGACTGACGCACACCGAATGTCCTTCTTCCTTCTACCTCGTGTCTCTTAACCCCGTTCACCAGCTCAGTCCCAGAAGCAGTCATCGTGTTACTAAAACACAGTTCAGGCTTTCTTGCTTTATCCTGAGCGCTGGTTTCGCCGTGCGATCACAGAACGGACTTGACCAGTGACGGCCCTGACCTCTGTGTCAACCCTGGGTGCACACCTTACGGTGTGGTACACTGACTGTACTTAATAGGGTTGTGACAATGTCAAAGAAAAATTATTTGAACTGCTCCAAAGGACCATAGATGACTGTCACGATGAAATTATCCTTGTAGGAAATTTAAATGCCAGAGTAGGAAATTATCACTCTATATAGGTTGGAGTGATCGGGAGATATGGTGAAGATGTTTTGAATGATAATAACAAGCGACGTCTCAGATTATGCAGGGAATAGAACCTTGTCACGACAAACACAAAATTCCCCCACAGACGTTTACATGCATACACAATATGTGAGCCTTCAAAGAATTAGAATCCACCATTGACTACACCATAGTCATGAGAGGACCAGAGATTGGAAGTGCCACTATCTGGTCACAATAAAGAGGACAACTGAAAGAACTGCTCCAACAAGGCAACAACAACAACCATGCAAGAAACCAAACAATCGAGAAGGGATGAGGATTAGGGTATACAAGCTAAGAGAGCCAGATATTGAGGCTAGGTACCAGGAGCCTATAGTGAAATCAATAGGAACTGAAGAAGAACTATCAGAGGACACTGAAACCTCTGGTGTAGATTCAAGAATATCCTCACAGCAGCTGCAGTAGAAGCATGTTGTGAAGTCCCAAGTGGAAGGTGGGGACAAAGGACACCTTGGTGGACAGAAAAAGTCAAATTGAAAATAGGAGAAAAGAAAAGGGCATGGAAGCAATACCTGGTAGCCAGGAACATAGCTGGTGAAATAGAAAAAAATAAACATTATGTGGCACTCAGAACAGAGGCCAAAAATATAGTGCTTAAAGCAAAACAGAAATCATGGGAAGAGTTTAGAGAAAAGTTAGAAAAGAATGCAAGAGAAAATCAAAAACGGTTCTACAAGACCCTCAAAAGCACGAGGAAGAAGAAAGTGCCCACTGAAATTAATAAAAGAGTGAGATGCACCTATGTTTTTTGGATCTAGAAAAGTCATTTGATAAGGTATCATGGAACAAGCTCTGGGACTGCCTGGCAGGGAAAACAATCCCAGTACCCCTGATCAGTGCAATACAGAGTTTCTTCAAAAGCTGCAGAAATTATGTAAGAATGGCAGACCAAAAGTCAGATGAATTTAAGACCACTGGCGGTGTTAGACGAGGTAACATTCTTTCACCTTACTTCTTCATTCTTATGATGGATGATGTCATCAAGACCTATAAGGAAACCATGGTGATCTCAAGAGAGGAGAAGAAACATCAGATCATGATGGGACAGTATGCATTGGAGCAGGTCAACCAGTTCAAATACATCAAAGTTGTATTAGACTGAAATGAAGGCATTATGACCGAGCTGGCTACGCAAAAACCAGCCATTAGGAGACTCATCCAGGCCATAAACTAAGGGTTTCTTAGCAAAAGAGAAATTGGCAAGAGGACGAAAATGGCTGTTTACCGCTCTACTTATGTACCAATCTCGACCTATGGGTGTGAGTCATGGGCAATGGTAACAGCTTACAGAAGCCAGCCTCAGGCCACATAAATGAGATATCTGAGAGAGGTGATCCAAGTGACAAGAAGGGACAAAGTCCGCAATAAGAAAATACGTCAAGATCTTGATACCCAGTCCTTACAAACCCGAGTGGATCAGTCACAGTTACGATGGTTTGGACATGTATACAGAATGGGAGAAAATGGGCCACCTTGGCAGGCATGGAAGGCTAAGAACCAGGGAACCAGACCTCCATTGCGACCCAAGGTGCACTGGGAAGACAACATCCGACAGTCCCTGACAGAGGACTGGAAAAAAGCCAGAAAGAGACATCTGGCGATCTCTCTGGCAAACCTCTACACCCCAAAATAGAAGAGGAGAGACTAAGTAAGTAAGTATTTAGGTATGTACACTAATTGTTTCTCGTTGGGGAATATTTCGCTGAGTAGTCTAGGCTGGCCTGGTGTTTCCTGTCTGGGCCTGAACAGTAAATAACCGTGGCGGTTAGCTGTTGCATCTTTAAAGCTTCGGATGTAGGAATCATAGACGGGATACATATGTTTGGCCAAGTTAGTAATCTGTGAGCCGTCACAAGGGTTTTTTTGAAAACTACCAGGTTATGTGCTTTCAGACTGATTGTTCTTTATTTTTTATTATTTCCAAACAGGTTTTGCACAATATAAATAATGGTGATCTTGCAATGGTGACTGCCTTTAGTAAACAGCTTGGTGAATCTGTCATCTGTCTCGGATATAAAATCGTCTATATCAACTAGAAGTCACTTATCCCTGCACCACTGTTTCATTTCTGGAAGGCCTTCATTAAAGATGACACCCAAATGTTGTAATACAGTGGTTGCCATTCCCATAGCACCAAATTATCTTCTTCAGTACCAGGTCGACCATATCGCCAAGATGTTTTAAAAGCTTTAGCACAAATACAGTTTTACCAGTTCCACTAGGTCCATACTAAATAATTATATAGTCCATTTCTAACAGCTAGTTTTGTCATGTTAAACGAATATTATGCTTTTTTAAAACTGTTTAGTGTTATATAATACCTAAGAAAACACCCATATGATGTTTTTTGCAGACATCAGAGGGAGTGTCAGACACCTTTTATAGGTGTGACACAAGTACAATTGTTATTTGTGCCAGGTGTACCCACACTTCCATGAACATGTAAACGCTGATGACCTTGTTCCAGTTCTTAAATAATGTTTATTTAAGAAACTCTTGATAACTGCAAAGTTAGTATGTTTATTTAAGAACTCATGATAATTGCAAAGTTAGTATGGCTTCCGCACAACGTTATCGACTACTGAGTAGCCACAGATTTTATTCTTATGGTTCATAAGCACACTAATCTCAGGTAGTCACTGGCTAAATACATCAACAGTACGCTGGTATAGCTGATCACAAACTCATCCTCGCAATATGAACAAAGTCATAAGAGGCTAGCTGATGCCTCTATAGCAATAATTACGTATTCTCCTAACTACCACACTTAACTTTATAATCCGGCTATACAACAGAAACACACGTCACCAGTATGAATAACCACTACTGTTCTGTTCACAGTTTTAAATCCAGTCCATTCCAAGCGAAACACAATTCCCACCTTTTAAAAGGGCCCCAAACAAACACATCCGTTCACTGGACTGTCCAACTACTAACTGCCGTGTGTCACTCTACCTGTTTGTCCAGTCCCCCTGTAACCTCCCCACTCAGTTACCTGTTTTGCCGTGCGGCTCTACACACAACCCATCTGACCAGTAATTGACCTGTCTGCTGTTATGAGTCAGTCTAGTCATTGTTTGTCTTTATCTCTCAGTGTGTGGTAAGGTTGACTCATGACAGGGAGGATAACTGCAGAGCCATTAAATTGTCCTCCATATTTCAAGGCATTCCCAGTGTTAATCCTATTGACCAAAAGGTCGCAAAAAAGGAGAAGAAAGGTTATAGAACAGGCAGGTACAAGCCATGGAGCTAAGGTTAGTGCAACTCACAGCAGCTAACAGTAAAGGGGCAATCGGTATAAATATGGCAATATTGGCAGAAATTATAATGTTTTGAAATATGCAAAGGAAGAAAAAATATTACATTGTTTTGTTTTGTGGTAGTGGAGAAGGGGGAACATGTAGTGAAACCATGATGATAGAAAAATAGCAGGTAAAAGATTCAGATTTTACAGTAAAAAGTGGATACTTATGTATAGTAATGAGATGATGTAGAATATAGATTAGGGCAACCCAAGGAATTGTGACAGTATCTGCCTATATGGCAGCCGGTTTGGTCGCAGCCATGTCTAATGACCATTGACACAGTCTGCTTTTCTGCAACACCATATGAGGCAACCTTTGATGATGAACATTAAGCCATTATTCAATGATAGATTAAGCTCTTTAATTGTAAAAGATCTTGCAGACAGGACATCCAGCAACGTAACAATAAATTTACATACAGTTTGTTAGTTGTCCCTCTGGAAGTTATAATGCCATAACGAAAATCACCAATGTTATAACAAAAATGCCCACAAAATGACAACCTATCACAATACTGGACTAGTAGTGTGAAAAGCCCCTTTATCAAAAAGCTTAATAAATGATAAGAAAAAGGTATGCCCGTCCCATCTGATATGATTTCTCAGTAAGCATGTCGTAAAAGTGCTGGAGTGTAGGTTGGTCAACCCTGTTTCTTATCGAATCTTCCTTTCTAACTGCTATAGTTTCCCTTATAAGGTGTACAACATCTTTCCTCAAAATGTCTATCATCGAGGCATGTGCCACTGGCCTGGTTCAACCTCAGAATAACATCTGGTATCGACTGAGTACTTCTCAAAGTATGTGCCATGTTTTTAAAGATTTGGGCCAATCTCATCATGTAAAGGGTCCCCAGGGGTATCACATGACTAGCTTCTACCAATTTTATTGCAGAACTGTTTATCAATCCCACAACATTCTTGACACTTTAGCCTCAACCTGCATTTCATAAGTGGGAGATGATTTATATCGCAGTTATAGGTGCAAGCTGATTTATGTCAAGAATTCCAACGTGTTTTCCTGTGTCGGGGACAACTTGTCCCTGTCCCTGAGACCGGTCCTCTTGCAAAACTATGCGACAGTCGCATATTTGGTACAGGTGGCTGTGACCTACTGATATGTGTCCTAATTTCTCAATAAAAAGTGCTTGTCTCATATTTTAAACATCCTATTTTAAACAAACGCGTCCTTGCCAAACATCTGCATTTGGTGGCCTTTGTTAAAGTACAGCATCTGCATTCATTAGGGGAGAGGATCAAATCGTACAACAGGATTTCAACTGCATTTCCTGTGGAGTATTACAGAAGCAGTTTTAATGTATTCTACACACAGGCCCATTTAATGGGTACGGCTGAAGTCACTCCATCTCTATTAAAGAATACTTCAGAGTAACAAGCTAATGAAAAAACTTTGTTTCAAAGGGGTTACAAAGGAAAGAGAAGATTGAGAAATGAATGAATCCTGTGGGAAGAGTGAATTTATAAGCAAACGTAATTGAATAAGTAAGCAAAAAGATGGACAAGATGGAAGGAGAAAATGTGGATCACCCACTGGACTGGATCCAAAGTGTAAAGGTTGTGAGATTTGCTGATTCAAGATTTGTATGAAGTTGTGGTTCACATTAGTGCCCATTCATGAAGCTATGTCAACTGTGTGCCTGACAGTGAATATGCTAGAACAGAATACCAGCGGTGTGCTGCTGTAACTGATGAGTGAGTGCTGTCAATGATTCGCAGATAGTAACTATTTAGTGCTTTTCTTGGATGACCGCATGACAAGAGATGAAGAGACAGGTGTCAGTTGAAGCATAACGAAATGTCCTTAAAAAACTGTAAACATCAAAAAATGGCTATTGCACAATTCTTGGAGGATGTGTAGTGTGAGAAGTGTCTCTTTCGTCTGGCTTGTTGTTCCTAGATACTATCAGTAAACATTAGTTACTAGTCACTTTCATCACTGGAATCTGAGGGGGTCGACTCATAGTGATCGTGATGATCATAAAGATAAGAATCATCACCCTGATAATAATAATCATCCTCTGAATCAGCCTCAGTCAGATTGTTAGACTCTGAGAGTATTTCTCCTAGCGCAGTATCTTCAACAGCCACAGCCTTAAACAGAAGTCTGTCTTTCATCATTTGAGGCAGTGGAAGTGAATCCACTCTTGTATCACGTCCAGGGGATGACCCTACAGCTGTGGATATCACGACCAGGCACAGCTTGACCAGGGACATGGGCTGGGAGCATAGTTCTTGAAGGAAGCTCAATGACTCAATTAGACTAAGTTTTTGAAGCAAATTCGCTATGGCCTTGTTAGATGCAAACATGGACATGTCAGAGCTTGTCAAAAATAAAATATCCACAAAATATCGGGCAAGATAAACATGACCAAGCAACAATGCAACAAGGAGCGGTGTCACCAATGGCTGGCAACAAAAGGTCCGGACACTAGAAGCTGTTTTGTATACCTCAATGTTTGCAGGTCCCAATCCATGCTGGATAAGCTTAGGGATCAAATTAGTTTGATTAGCAATGATTAATTCGTGAAAACATTCAACCCTGAGATAAGAACAATTGGCACCCCTATTCATTAATGTTTCAATGATTAATACTACTTTGTAATTAAAGTCTAGCAGAAATGAAAGTGCTGTTTCTGATGTGTCTCTCTTACTGACAGAGTTGACATCGGCCCCAGCATCCAGCAACAATAACACCACAGAGGGCTTAGTCTTCTTAGCAGCCAGCATTAAGGGAGACAAGCCACAATTGTTCTGACAGTTGACATGGCTCCCAGCTTCCAGTAAAGAAGTTAAGATCTCTTCTCTTTTCCATGGACAGGTAATCAGTAGATGATGCAAGGCTGTATTTTCTGCCTTATCCTTCATATTTACATCAGCACCCTTTCCTATCAGCTCTTTCACACATAGAACATTATTTTTCTGGACAGAAAGTATAAGAGGTGTTAATCCTTCATTGTTCTGAGTGTTGATGAGACCTTTCTTGTCTCTAGTGGAGTCTATCAAACAAGTCACATTCTTATAATTCTGGCTCATGACAGCATTCATGAGGACAGTATTGCCTTTGTGATCACTGTCGTTAATATCTGCGCCATTCTCTAACAACATTTGTAGACAGCTCACACAATCTTTTAGAGAAGCTGCCACCATTAAAGGTGTTTTACCTTCTCTACTTCTACGGTTGACTGCAGCTCCGTTGTCTATCAAAACTTTACACACCTCAACTGTAGATGCATCAACAAGTTCTCTATGGTTAATCACGTGACTCAATGCTGTCTCAATGCTTTTCCTGTCTGCTGTTTCTCTGTTGACATCAGCTCCTCTCTGGATAAGAAACTCGGCAACTTCTCCGTTTTTTGACATCATTAATGGTGTGTATCCAGATGAGTCTGCATCATTGACATCAACACCAGCATCCAAAATCTTACCAATGATTTCACAGTTACCTACCTTGGCCGCCAACGGTAGCAACTCCATAGCTTCTGTATCTTTTTGTGAAAAATAATCCATAACTTCGCTGTAATTCTTAAAAAGGAAGAGAAGGTATTTTGGCCTCTGTTTGTTTACTGCAGAGGTCAAAGCCTCTCTAACATTCATTCTAGCCCCACTCTGGATTAGCAGACTGGCACACTCAGTGTGATCATTTTTGAGAGCACAGTCAAGTGCTGAGTTAACAAAACCATAGGAGCTCAGATTAGCTTTATATTTAAGCAAAAGTTCAATGAGATCTCGGCGACCATTTTCTGCCGCTATACACACTGGATCTTGATAGCTTGGGTAGTAAGTTTTCAGATCGGCACCATGTGTGCACAGCAGCTCAACCAACTGCAGATCTCCTGACTCTGCGGCAACATAAATCAGTCTTGGTCCATTATGTGGATTGACATCGGCCTCATACTGCAGTAATTTCTGAATGATTTGAACATCAGTTGAACTAAATCTTTCTCCACTTTTATGTTGATGGTTTTTAAACACATACTTCAAGGCGCTATCAATTAATCTTTTCTTCTCTTCCATAGAGGAAAACTGACAATCAACAAAAATATCAAAAGATTTTTTATCACCAGCCTTAATAGCGAGTTCTAGCAGTGAGGTCTGATTAGTTAAATGATCTTGAAGAATTCCATACATGGATCTGAATCCAGTTCTTTCAACTGCAAACTGTTCTATAATTTCCTGAGATCTGCTACTTAAGAAGCTGAAATCTATTTTTTGTTTGATTTTAATTTTGCCACATTTCTGGAAAGTATTACTAATGCTTTTCTCTAATATCAGTTTCAATGTATCCACATCCATGAAGTGGGCTGCCCTGGTGAGAGCTGTGTGTCCGTTTTGGTTCTCATGATGGATGACAACATCTTGTTGTTCCAAAAGAAACCTGGTCAAGTCGGTAGACCCCGCTGAACGTACAGAGAGAATCAAGGCTGTGTTACCTACAGAATTCACAGCGTTGACATTTGCATGTCTAGAAACTAAAAACTGGACAATGTTCGTGAAACCAATTTCAGCACAAATCAACAAGGGCCTGTTTCCATGTTCATCCCTGTGTTCAATGTTTGCCCCAGCCCGGACAAGTGTCTGAACAAGTTGTTTATGTCCTTGTCTGCAGGCAAAGATTAGAGCTTGGTTGAGTGTCTCCGGTGTGAAAGAGTTCTCTGATGTAAGTAGCACCATGGCTTCACGTGAAGTTTCAGAATTTATGGTATCCAATAGTTGTCCATCACAAGATGGCGGAGAACAATGAATTAGATCAGAAGAAGAATTGCCAGCCCTTTCTGCCATGTTAGACTTTTTTTTCTTTCCTGTGTTAACCAAATAACTGACTCCTAAAGTGCAGCTCATTTCAGGTGACAGTGCCCCAGATAAAGTGGGAGTTAGTGGTTCAGTTGTAACCACAGCATGGCTTGGGAAAGGTATCAATTTACCAGAACTACGAAGGACTCTGGAATGTGAAATTTTATTTTCAGTTGACTCACAAGGTATGTCTGTTGAACCAGCCAGTCTGCGTTTCTTGTTTCTCATTTTTCCTGACATTGTCCAACAGCTGTAATAATATATAAAAATGGTGGTGATCATATGGTTACTATTGTTTACACAAAGGAATAAAAATATAAATGAGATTAAAGCATGAACATGCAAAACTGAATGCAAACTTTTTACATTCAGTGAATGTCACGCAACAGGCGATACTCAGTTTTCAAATATCTGCAGAATTGTCCATGTCATATAAGGCAATTCTCTTGTTTCCACCTCTCTTTCTCTCTCTCACTCTCTCTGTGAATTAGGGGATATAACTGCCCTTTGGAGTGAATTCTGGACCTAATTTAAGAAAATTTTGTTTCAATTCTTCCTCAGTCAAAGGTTCTTCTTCTCTTGCCATTTCACACTGATACCAAGTTGTAGCCCACTGTCATAGTTTATCTGTATTTATCTTGTGCTTCTTGGGTGGTGCATTTGTTCATAATTTTCAGTGTGCAGGCTTTAGCTACACCATTTGTCCATCTCTTTCTTGGTTGTTTCCTTATCTTTCTCCCAGATGTTCTGCTATAAATAGACTCAAATGTAGTTTGGCCTGACTGCATTCTAAACAGGTAGCCAAACAATTTCATTCTTTGTCTGTCAATATAATTCAGTTGCATTCTTATTCCGACTTTCTCTTGTCCCTTCTTGTATTGTTAGTGAGCTCACAGGGACAGCACATTTCACATATAGCTATTTTCTGTTTTAGTGCCCTATTCACTGTCCACATGTGGCCCTGGTAGCATGAAGTAAGGATGAAGATGCTGTCAATCATTTGTAATCAATGCAAAGTGATAGAGGGATCTCTGACAATGTTTTGCTGAAAGGGAGACATACAGGTGTTTAAGCAATGGGGCTAGCTGGTATGTGACAGGGATTGCCTTACGTTGTAAGAGAAATGCTAGGCCTCACTCCTCCATTACTACCCTTTACTACTGTTGCTTTCTAACTGGAAATTATCTTAGTGCTAAGCAGAAGTAAATCTGAGTTGAACACACACATGTAATCCACATACACATGATATGACATGTGTGTACACTTTAAGTTAACATAAACAAACTGAAAAAGATGGTTATGGTTAAAAAAAATAGCTAAGAATGTTGAGGATAGGTTTAGTTTTTAACATGCCATCCGATATTATAGTTTCATAATAATCATCCTGTAAGAAGTGTGTTGATGGACATTACTTTGATCATAATCTACCAGAACACCTTTATTCTTTGCTTGTTCATTTGCCTTAGGCATCTTCCTGCTCATGGGGCCTTTAATGTCTGTGTCTACTGTCTTTATCCACAGTTGTCTGTTTTTAAGGAAACTGAACCTATTTCCATTACCCGATACCATTTATTAGCTGGTTTTTGACGTAGTAGTCATTTAATGTAATGTCAGAAAGGCCTGGTATCAGCAACATCAGAGAAGATTGTGGATGTAGAAAAGTCCTAACAGACAGGAATCAGACCGGTTATATCCTCATCTGTCAAAGATGTTGAAACTGCTTCTGATTGAGTGAAACTTTATGTGCAATAGGCTGGATGCTGTGCCAATTGTGATGTAGGTGGGTTGAGGTTAGGGCTAGTTCTAGATGTTTTGGGGTCGTTTAAAGTACTCATGTTGCGAAATATAGAATACCGATATCGCTGGCAGCTAACAGCAACCAATAAAAGGCAACGTAATTCTAGGTGTATATTGCTGAGTTCACGAATTGACACTAAGAATAATTTTACATGTTACTAGATCTAGAGAGATGTTTGAACACTGTAACTGGTGCTAATTTAAGGAAATTTATGGCACAGATTGATCAGAGGCCGCAGGAAGAAATGTGCGAAAACCTTGGCAATGCCTTGAAAGAAACACAGAAAGCTGGGAAACCCGGTCTACCATCCTCTCAAATATTGGACTGTCCCGTGACATCATTTGTGGTCGGCTATTGAGAAAGAACCAGATGTAACATTAGCATTATTCTGTCTTATGATAAATCAACACCTCACACACAACCCCATGTTCTAGTGAAGAACTGTTTAATCATTCCCTGTAGTCAAGGCCGTATTTAGGATATGTGACGCCCCTGTGCAGTCATTTATTTTACACCCTATTTTTCCTCGGCTACACTTTAGTAGCCTCTCTAGTGTTAAAAGACTATCAACAAGTTGTGGAAATATTTACTTCAGTTTTAAACTGTACCGAGGTATTATGTAAACTAACAACAATTAAAACAAATATGCAGGTTCAGTTCCAAATGGAGCAATGATGACAAATCCAAGGTAAAACTTTCATAATAAAAGTAACAAAGACATTCACATTTTTTTTTAAACTACTTATTATATGTTGTTCTCAGAATTTTGCTATGCTGTGCAGCCGCACGATATTTATTTATTTATCTTCTATGTGAGTGATATTCTAAAGATTACTTTTAAGTCCTTATCAATCAGCAAGTCCTTTACAGAACGTCGCTCTCTTCACGGTACGCCTAAAAGTATCCCTTTCTCTAGCCAGCTCTCCGGCCCCATACACTTTCAATGCCAATGCATTTTGAATGTCTTGTATCCATCTTCGCGGTGGTCGACCCCTGCCTCGCCTTCCACAAACTGCACCTTCCATCACCATCTTTTCCAAGTGCCTATGACACTTGCTATGGCCAAAATACTTCAACTTTCAGGACAGGATGCTGTTTATGAGCCAGTTCTCCTTGATGTTCAACTCGTTCAGAATGTCAACATTTTTCCTCTTCCTGATCCATGATATTCTAAGAATTTTTCTATAACATTTCAATTCAAAAGCTCCAATCTTTTTCTTTTACTCAGTGACAGGCAACCATAAGTTGCCACAGGAAAAATGCAAAATCTCAAGATTTTTACTTTGAGTCCATTACAATAAAATGACTTCAACTTTCTCAGTTTACAAAATCATTGTAATATAGCAGGGCTCTTCAACTGGCGGCCCATGAGCCAGCAAAGGCCCAGGAGGAGACCCGCAGGCTAGCGGAAGCCCATGAACCAGTGAAGGCCTACAGGCCAGGGAAGGCCCAGCAGGAGGCCCACAGGTAACGGAGGCCCGGAAATCAGTGCCAGCTGTACTGTCAATGTTCTGTCTAGACTGGGGCAAGGAACTGTGGTCCGTGATGATCCGCATGTTGGGCGCGTGGGTAAACTTAGCTGAACAGCTGTGTTGTATAATATATGTACAGCTGACAGCTAAACACGACTGCAATGTACATCCACCCAGCAAACTAAGAAACAGGGATGTAGCTGAGGTATTTGGCGCCCACGGCGGGAAGAGGGGGTGAGGGGGTCAGACATTGTTCAACCTTTGCATCAGCCACTGCTCAATTTCTGGACTACTTTTGAAGACACTGTAGTTCACAATTCGGAAGTCTGTCTGATTCTTTTGCAAGTAAAATTCAAAGTAAAGTGAAATGTACCGGGTGTTATACTTTTAAAGCGTGCAAATTTGGGCAATGTAAACTCAAGAGTGTTGTGAATAACTACTGAAATAATAATTATCTCAGCAGTGCAAATTCCAGAGATATGTTTTTAATGGTCAAGGAATCTAAATCTGTAACACACAAATCAGTTTCTGCAACCAGCACAGCACACAGGTTTAAAAAAATGTACTTACAAAAGACTTCTCAGTACATTAAACTATTTTTGTTAAAAATATATATATTAAACAAAAAGGTTTCTTATATTTAACTCTGTGAGTTCATATTAGTAATAATAAATTATGTTAATTTTTTTTTTAAATCAAATTCGCAGGTTAACAAATCATGACACCAAATTAAAACTACAAATACTTGTTTTCTTGCTTCTACTAGTGCGGACTGGGTCTATTATGTGATTACAATCAGTTTTCTCAGTTTCTACTCTTTCTACGCTGAGTTGAGCAAGATCACAGAGTGTGTCTTTAAAAAACAATCAAGAATGATTTGTATTTTATTGAAAGATCTTTCGCAGCTTGCAACGCAAACTTCATTGATTACCATTATCTGAATAGAAACGTGTAGATTAGAAAGACATTCTTATCTCCATACTGAACAACGAACTTGAGAAGTTCTTCTTGTTGTCTTTAATTAATAAAGATAAAGAAAGACTTTATGTTGCTTCAATCGGACAGCATCATTCTGCAACGTCGTTAATTTCTTTTTTTAACGTCAGTTGTATTTTTTACGTTGCTCTCTTTTAACACAATAAATTAATTTAATGTTGATAAATATTTCATGAGCCTAAAAGATTTGTACCTCGGGTATGCAACTACTAACCAGTAGTCAGTAGTCAAGAAAGACCTTTGCTGTTTCTGTTTCAAAGAAGATCGTTTAACTGGGTTGTTTCTGTTTCAGACATTCACTGTGTGCCACTGCCAGCCAACTGCCAACCAGTGTTGACACTTTTTCTTTGACAAAAAACATCCAGAACTTAGTCAAAAATATCTAAAAACATCTACATTTGCGTGGGAAACATCTACAAAAACATCCAAATGGAAAAAGTCACAAATTACATAGCTATTGATATGACTTACCCTATAGAATCATGTCCTCGTCTTTACTGAAGTCTGCCTTTCAAGATCCTCAGGATAAACTTAGTG
This sequence comes from Candidula unifasciata, assembly GCA_905116865.2. Lineage (NCBI taxonomy): Eukaryota > Metazoa > Mollusca > Gastropoda > Stylommatophora > Geomitridae > Candidula > Candidula unifasciata. Next base: position 238,814 of record CAJHNH020000500.1, read on the forward strand.
TCACAACCCTGTGAGTACAGTCAGTGGCGGAATGTACCACACCGTAAGGTGTGCGTGTTGAGGTGACACCCCAGGGTTGACACAAAGGTCAGGGCCGTGACTGGTCAAGTCCGTTCTGTGATTGCACAGCGAAACCAGCGCTCAGGATAAAGCAAGAAAGAGTGAACTGTGTTGTGGACAAATCCGCAACACGATTACGGCTTTTGGGACTGAGCTGGTGAACGGGGTCAAGAAACACGAGGGAGAGAGAACGGGACATTCGGTGTGCGTCGGTCAGGGAGAGAGGACGTCTAGCAAGACAGTGATATTATTAGAGTTAGGATATTTCTGTTAGTGACTGGATAGTTTATGTACGGTTTTCTGTTAGAATAGGATAGTTCTTGTGTAGAGTATTTATGTACATGTTATGTGAGAGAATGGCTAACCTTGGCACTCTGACCCTGTGCTAGACAGAGGCTGTGACAGTTTGGTTGGTCAGTGTGTCAATAGTTAAGAGCGTATCTCGCCGTGCTGTGGTTTGTACACCAGGAGATTGCTTGTGGACGTGCTGGGAGCGAGGCGACTGTAAAGCTCGTTCGGCTAGAGGGTCCAGGCAATAGGTGGCCACACAGCGGGAAGTCAACTGTCTATTGTCTTACCTGTACTTACAATAAATATTGTCGTGTGTGCTCTGTGTGCGTTCGGGTTCAGTGTGTGTTAAAAGGTTAGTCTGTCTGTCATGGGCCCAGTTACGAGCCACGGACCAGCAAGGTCACCCAGAGGTCTGTCACACTTAGCTTGGATGATGAAGTTTAAGCTTCAGACTAAAAATGACTCTGGTATGCTTTAGCTGTTCCAATTTCTTTTAATACACAATCATAGAGCTGATAAGCTGAACAGCATTTTTTTACTCTCATCAGGCCGAATTTTATTGTCAAGATAGCATTTAAGAGGTCAAATTTCATCATGTCTCTTAAGTTAGATTTGAAATAATTCATAGCACTGAAAACTCGTTCTACGTCAGCATTTGAGTGGGGTAGTATTATGGCTCATTTAAAGAGCTTACAGAATATACTGTTTGGTGAGGCATCTTCAAATTGTCTCACTTCACCCCAAAAACGCTTCAGTTTTTGTTTTGTTTGTCCATTCAACTGAGTTTTTTTTTTTTTTTTTTAAACCGATATTCTGCTTTTGCAACACTATTATCAGTAACCCCTAGCAATTTCATAACTTTACAATATTTGGGTATGTCCTTTACTGGCTAAAGTATGTTGCTCACAGAAAAGAGTGAAATATTTTTCAATACATCTAGATTTTCAGGAAGTCTCTGCTTCAGTTGCTTGAGTAATAAGATAAGGAAATCTTGACAGCGCTTTCTTAAGTTGTTCTCTTCATTTTCTGTTAACAATCTTTTTTTTTCTAATCATCAATTTTTGATTAGATTTGATATCTAAGAATGGCTTAGGAGCCAAACAGCTCTCTATAGTGCAAGTGAGCAAATCAGCTTTAGAAGTTGCAGTCTTTTACCAACTGAGTGAAATAGCAAAGTGAGATCGCCAAGTAATTTAACTTTATCAATATGTTTAGATTCGAACAGTTTATTAACTTTTTTCACTTCCATTAAAATAGGTTGTAAAAATAGAAGGAATGCCAAATTTTTCTCATCACTGTACATTCCATATAGTATTTCAGATGTGTAGCATTTTACATTTTGTCTTGTTATTTCAAAGTGTGTCTTCAACTCCAACCATTGGTTCACAATTCTTTTAACAGCTGGTTAAATTGATAACCGTCTAGTTTTGTAATCTGACAGAATTTTCAGTGGTCATTCAAGGCTGTATATAATGTATTGTATTGTATTGCTGTTGTCTGACAAATGATTTGGAAAACCAGTTATGTGTTTCAGCAATAAGGTTTTCCAAATTCCTGGGTACACATTCAGATGAGACATGTGGTAATGCTAGCTGCAATGAATGACACATACATTTTATAAGTATTAACGATGGGATAGCTTCCTTCAACTTGGCATAAACGCCATTGTTTATACCAACCATCACCGAGGCATTATCGGTACCAACTGCAGCCAAATTCACCAAGTCTAACTGTTTGCTGATTAAAAGTTTTTTCAGTTCCTGAACTATACTTTCTTCATCACACTTTTCCAACTGAACTAGTCCAAGATATGTAGAAACTACTTTGTCTGTATTGTTGCTCTAATATATAATACACACAGCAAGCACTTTCAGTACCGAAATATCTTTTGATTCGTCTAATAATAAACTATATTTATCAGTAGAAATATCACTGATCAAATCTGTTTCGAAGTGAGAAAATAGTGTTTTTAAAGAAATCAATCAAATGGTCACAGTTTGAAATTGCACAGTGACAACTTAAAAACATTGCGACAGATCCTTTAACTTTTAATGATTCTTATTCTTCTTCTTCGCGTTCACCAGCTGTAAACTCTGGCGGAAGGTTCTGGTTGCTCGTCCACTACTGAACTGCAGTCCTGCTCCAGAACCTGAGTGTTGCGTTTGCATCCGTTTTACAGATCTCATTCTCTTGAATACAGACTGTTGGTTCCTTGCCTCTCCAGCAGATGCAATCTGACTTTAAAGGAAGCTCCCCAATTAGTCGACTCTTACGACATGCTTTTTTGGGTAGGCAGCGGGTGTATTCTTGTTTTCCCCCACAATGGGGCCCTGGAACCCACACGGAGGTTTTGATGATTCATTTATAAGTGTTATTCTGAAAACAGATGTCAGTTCTTTGAACGGAACTGAAGTTTTATGTTTTTTAGTCTATGCATGACTTTAAGTCTTGTATTTTCACTTTAATTTCACTCTTGCAGTACTTACAACGAGCCTTGGTCATGTCCCCAGGATCTGCCATCACCTATTCAATAGTTTTGTCATCATGCAATCACTCTTTCCAAAATGTTTGCTCATACTTTACTTTTGGCATGTTAAAAGTTATTTTCTAAGTGAATGCCCCATTTGAAGGCGAGCAATATTTTTTTTTTTAAATAACATGAAAAAGAAACACTGAACTGAGACTGAACACTCGGCACAGTGAGGATACGGCTGAAACAAAGTTAGTATGATTTACGCGCTCTTTTAATTAATCAGTACCGGGGCTGCCAGATATTTGAGCGTTGTCCACAGTGAGAGTTTAAAGTTTAAGTAATGGCAATTGTCACAATATACGTGCCAGACTAAAAACAAAAATATTGTAGTACAAATTTTACACTGTAATTATTACACTGGCACTAAAAGAAAGAAAAATCTATAAAATATCTAACTCCAAATGAAAAACATCTACCATCTAAACGTCAAAAAAGCCATCTAAATGCAAGAAATAACATTCAAAGTGGCAACACTGGTTGTGAGCTCCGAATTCGAGGGAAGACGTAGATCCTATCTCTGGAATCCTCTTCATCTCTTTATCTACAGGCGTTGCCACCAGAGGACCCTTTTAGGGCAACCGCATGTAGGACTGGGCAGCCCCCAAAGTAGGTAGGTAAGTTGTACCCAACCAGGACATCAGACAAGCGATATATACCCGGTGACACAAAATGCCACCATGCGGATAAGGATCACCCGTGGAGAGGTCCCAGAAACCCCTTTCAGCCATCAGGCCATATTTAAGGCTCGGTCTCAAGGGAAGGCAGGAGCAAGTTATGGGCATTCCTGTCATCCAAGGAGTCTTCCATAAATTTAGAGCCAACACATGGCACTCTGGTTTTGGATTCACCCAAGGAATCGTCACGTCCTGCACATGATTGCTTAACCTCACACCCGTATGTTGAGCTGTCCACTCGTCACAGTTTGCGTCCTCCGGAGGTCAGCAGAGAGGAGCTCGCAGGTCCAGGACTCCAATGAACACACACACAATAGGCACATTTAACTCTGGTTTATTTGTGCGCTTAGCAGTGCAGAATGGAGAGACGTGCCTTCACCTGTTTCGACCCAAATCTCAGACAAGTGGGCTGATGGATACCGTATTAGAACCGTTTTGCCAATCAGTAGGATTTATGACGATTGAAGATTTAGATTTTGCTGGTGTATCATACGACTTACCTTTGTCGGACATTTGAGACTACACAGCAGAATGATAGTGGCTGTCGTGGTGTACCTCAAGGCTGTGACGACGACGTTGAGGGTTGACAGGATGTACGTAGGATTTTACCGCGTGAAACCGCCCACATAAGATGTTACTCATTTAAACTGTGGGTAAACCTCTTGGTCAAGGGCTGAGCCTCAGCAGTTCAGTTTTTCTTTCACTGGACAGACATTTAACCCAGAGTTGTCGTTTAGTGGTACAATTAGCAAGCAGATTTTACTCATGTTCCAAATGAGTTTTGATAGCCGTTTTCATCCACGCTTTTGGGGATGGGCTGATGTGGGTCGGGCTGGACACTACATATCTGGAGCCACCAGCTCCAAGATCCCCTGCCAGCTCTGTTGATGCTCATTTGAGACATTATCCGTGACGCACGACGGGGACGTGCAGCAGTAGTCTTGCATGATGTTCCATGAAACCAGCACATACAAGACTGGCGCCCTGGGTGAGGTATCTCCTTATACACATCACATCGGACTTAACTTTACCTCATGCCTGTGACCAAAATCACCGTGCCACATAGACTCATGTGAACCAGTTTTTTTTCTGTGAATGGCCACGCCTTGGTCATCCTATGAGATGGTGTTGTGAAGTTTGCGTTGGGACACTGCAACTGCATGTGTCAAAGTCAGCGAGACTCGTCCAATGTAGAACATCATTCGCCTGTTGCAATCAGGGGCTGCATGGTCTTGGGGTATGGCATCGGCCCCGAGTGCTGGAGCTCATGGTGAAAGTTGGGATTTTTCACGTGGGCTTTTAGTAGTTTCTCCTGGTCTCTGGGTGGTGAGATTGGACGCCCGAGTGTATTGTTGCGCACATAATAAATACCTTGGCAGTTGGAAATAAAAATAAAAAAGAAAAGAGTAGACTAACAGGGCTGCCTTGGCAAAACTATTTCAGAATCCTAGCAGATGCAGCAGGGTTCGTGCATTGGGATGAGATTTTTCAGACTTAGGCTTGAGTTAGAATTATAACGGAGCACTTATGGGTTACAACAGTGTGCCATGATGTTGATCTTTAACTAAACTGTTGCATCACTGATGGGAAAATGGCATTTCCTCTTTAATTTAGTATAAATAAATACAAACGCAATACATATTTTCAGTCGGCACCATAAAGAGATAAATATGGAACACTAACAAACAGCTATACATAAGTCAAGACAAATTAGTTGAAGTATTTTAAATAAAATTATCAGTGCACTGTAAACAGAGGCATTTTAATTAAAACATTTAATATGGAATGTGTTGTGCAATATAAATATATGAATACATTCACACAACCAGAAAAAGGATAAAACCATTGAGTTTCCATTCACTAGATAAACAGATAAACTATCAGAAACAGAAATACACATTTAACCATTAAATATTCAACTATCAGATATGCAGTCATCAAACATTAAAACATCAGATATAAAATAACTGAACAAAAGGATGTTGTAAATCATAAAGTGGAAATTAGTGAGAAAGTTGTGCAGTTTATCAACCTCACATTCTAATTAGTTTTAACCAGTCAGCTAACTTATCCTGGTTTAATCAGGTCAGCTTACCTCCCCTGGTTTAGCCAGCTCATCAAAGCTTCTCCCCAGGATATGAAATAGAAATCTCAGCTCTTCAGGGCTAACTCTTTGATATTAACTGTGAAGTTCTTTTATGATAAAATGTATGTCCAGACTCTCATGTTTACCATCACTAAGGTTTGTCTGCTCCCCACTCCCAATTTCTTCCACCATGGTCTCATTATCTGACTGGTCTGTGCCCAGAGACATGGAAGGCTCAAGTGACAATGATCATTTCTGTAACAGCCTACTGCTGACCACTGCCCAGCTGACCATTATAAAGATACACTTACGTGGAATAGTATCAACACTGTGTAAGTCAATCAATAACATTATGGACACTGTGTAAGTCAATCAATAACAACATGGAAAATGTACATCAATCAATAAGAAGATAGACACTGTATAAGTCAATCAACTACATTATGGACACTGTGTAAGCCAATCAATAACAACATGGACACTGTATAAGTCAATCAATAACAACATGGAAACTGTAAATCAATCAATAACAACATGAAAACTGTAAATCAATCAATAACAACATGAAAACTGTAAATCAATCAAAAACAACATGGACACCATGTAAGTCAATCAATAACAATATGGACACTGTGTAAGTCAATCAATAACAACATAGACAGTGTGTAAGTCAATCAAATACAACATTATTGTGTATGCATACAAATAAAGGCAAATGAAAGAACACATCAAGATGTGGACAACATGGCAGTTAGAGAGTGAAGATACAGAGATGTGGAGAGCTGCATATGATAGCAAAGGAGAGATCCACATTACATGAGTTGGGTGAGGGTTTTTCTTCCATTAGGTGATGAAGGGCAAAAGAGGGCATGGCAACCGATATTAGGGTTGTTTCTGCTTGGATTCTCATGGGAGAGTTAAAGGTGAACAAGAAGCAAAAAGCAACTGCTATAAATATTTTCATAAGGTCAGTGAAGAACTTCAGTAACAGCCTCCATCTCTATTCCCTTTATGAAATTCACTTATCCCCATGAGAGCTCTAGGGCCCCATTATGAGATTTGGGCGATGGGAGGGGATTGACTCGCTGCCTCACTAACAAGCATGTTGTAAGGAGTTGGAGTGCATCTGTCTGGGAGACAAGAACCAAGTCTGTAAACAAGAATAAAGTCCAGAAATGGTCAAACAACCAGAATGTTCTTGCATGCATATTAAATGCTTTATCTGACGTACATTCAGAGTATTTCCAAAGACATTATACTAAAGGTATAGAGTCATACCACAGTCCCATAGCTCACTCGTATGATTATTAAGTACCAGGCAGATGAACATAAGATCACCAGAATCAAGGATCCCGTCAGTGTTCATCTCCCACCAACTCCATGTGGTCAAGCCATCCTTTCTGCTAGGTTCTTCAGTTCAAATAAAAATCACACTGTGGACTAATCAGGGAGTCAATCGCAACCATAATCACTTTCATAACTGTCATCACTGAAATCCGAGCAATCAGCCTGTCTTTGGATCGGGAATCTCCAATAACCAGTCATAGTGTTAAACTTTGAAGGCATTTCTGCTAGTTCAGCCTCTTCAACAGACACAGACTTAAACAGAAGTTTGTCCTTCATCATTTGAGGTAATGGAAGTGAGTCCACTCTGGCCTCACATCTGAAGGATGACCCTACAGCTGCGGACACTGTCATCAGACACAGCTTGACCAGCGGCATCGGCTGGGAGGACAATTCCCGAAAAAACTTTAATGACTCATCTAGACTTTTCTGTTTCAGTAATCGCACTACGGCCTTGTTAGATTTAAGCATAGACAAGTCAGAACTTGTCAGAAATAAAATGTCCACAAAATATTGGGCAAGATAAACTTGACCATGTAACAATGCAACAAGAAATGGTGACATAGCTGATTGTAAACCAGACATACTGTTTCTTAGATCTGTTCTGTTTGTCTCAACATCTACTGGGCGCAAACCATGTTGGATGAGTTTAGGGATTATATTAAGTTTATTCTTGATGATTAATTTGTGAAAAAATTCAGGCTTGAGGTAAGAACAACAGGCACCCTTATTCATTAATGTTTCAATGCACGACACTGCATTATTTATATAGAATTTAATGTCTGGCAGAAATGAAAGTGCTGTTGCTGATGTGTTGTTCTTGCTGACAGCATTGACATCAGCCCCAGCATCAAGTAATTGGGAAATCATAGATACCATAGTCTTCTTAGTAGCAAGCATTAATGGAGATAAGCCACAACTGTTCTGACAGTTGACATGGCTGCCAGCTCCTAGCAGAGAAGTCAAGATCTCTTCTCTGTTCCGTGGACAGGTAATAAACAGATGATGCAAGGCTGTATTTTCTTTGTTATCCCTCATATTTACATGAGCACCTTTCTCTATCAGCTCTCTCATGATTGAAACATTTCCCTTTTGAACAGACACTATCAGAGGTGTTAATCCATCATTGTTTTGAACATTGATGAGACTTTTCTTGTCTTTGGCGTATTTTATCAAACAAGTGACATTCTTGGCATTTTGCCACCTGACAGCGTGAAACAGTGCAGTATTGCCTTCGCTGTCTTTGTTATAACAATAAGAGGTGCTCTCGTCACCGTTAAATTTAAACAAAAGTTCAATTATATCTCGGCGATCGTTTTTTGCTGCTATATATATGGGATCTTGCTCGCCTGAGTAATCTTTCTTCATATCTGCACAACGGACACAAAGCGACTCAACTAACTGAAGGTTTCCTAAATCTACGGCAACAGAAATCAGTCTGGGTCCACAATTAGGATTGATCTCAGCCCCATATTGCAGTAACTTCTGAATAATCTTAATATCAATTGAGTTACATCTTTCTTCACTCCTTCGTTGGTGGTTTTCCAACATATATATCAAGGCACTATAAATAAATCCTTTCTTCTCTTCCATAGAGGAAAACTGACAATCCAGAAAAATATCAAGAGATTTTGTATCAGCAGCCTTAATAGCAAGTTCTAGTGGTGATATCTGAGTAGTTAGATGATCCTGAAGAATTCTATGCACAGATACGAGTCCGGTTATTTTTGCAGTAACTTGCTGTATAATTTCTTGAGATCTGCTATCGTAAAAACTGAAATCTTTTTCTTGTCTGATCATAGAAATGTCTCCATTATTCTGGACAGTTTTTCTCTTCATGCTTTTCTCTAACAACAATCTCATTGTATCCACATCCATGAAGTGGGTTGCCCTGAGGAGAGCTGTGTGTCCGTTTTGGTTCTCGTGGTGAATGTCAACTTCTTGTTGCTCCAAAAGAAACCTGGTCAAGTCGGTAGACCCCGCTGAACGTACCGATAGAATCAAGGCTGTGTTATCTACATAATTCACAGCGTTGACGTTTGCATGTCTGGACATCAGAAATCGGACAATGTCGGTGAAGCTATTTTCAGCACAAATCAACAACGGCGTGTTTCCATGTTCATCCCGGTGCTCAATGTTTGCCCCAAGGCTGACAAGTTTCTGAACCAGTAGTTTATGTCCTCGTCTACAGGCGGAGATCAGAGCTTCGTTAAGCCCCTCCTGTGTGAAAGAGTTTTCTGACATAAGTAGCCCCATGGCTTCACGTGAAGTTTCAGAATGTATGGCATCCAGTAGTCGTGCATATGATGGTCTATGAGAATTAATTATTTTGGAAGAATTAGTGCCAGCCCTTTCTGCCAGGTTGGACTTTTTTTTCTTTCTGGTGTTAACTGAATAACTGACTTCTAAAGGGCTGTCCATTTCTGATGACAATGCCTCAGATAAAGTGAGAGTTAACTGGTCAGGTGTAACCCCTGCATGGCTTGGGAAAGTTAGAAACTTTCCAGAACTACGAAGGGCTCTGGTGTGTGAAATTTTATTTACAGTTGATTCATCAGGTATGTCTGTTGAACCAGCCAGTCGACGCTTCTTGTTTCTATTTTTTACTGACATTGTCCGTCCTCTGTAATAATATACAAAAATGGAAGTGACCAAATGTTTACAATTATTTACACAAAGAAATACATATCTAAATTAAATTGAAGCTAGAGCAAGCAAAACTAAATGCTAACTCTATTTACATTCAGTAAATGTCAAGCTACAAGCAATGGAAAGTTTTTAAATAGTATCTGCAGTCTCTCTCTTTTTGTCTACCTTCTCTCTCTTACACACACACACAATAAATTAGGAGACCCAAATGTGTACGGAAGTTACTGTGACCTTCTTTAGGAATATTTTGTTCCAGCTCCTCTCTGGTCACAGGTTAACTGTCTTTTAATTGTGTTTTCTAATATAATCTCCTTTCATGCTAAAGTAAACTTGAGTTGTACATGCATATGTAATTCCTAGACCTGTGATATGACCGGACAAATCAAAATAAACACAAAGTGAACAAGACGGTCGGGTATACAAAAACTAAGTATGTTACTCCCATCACAGCCCAACAAGAGAACTCAACATAACGATTCTGTTCATTTGTTGTGTGTATTTTCTTGCTCACTGTGCATTTAACGTTTGTGTCCACTGCCTCTTTTTTCAGAAACCAGATCTTCTATTTCTACCATTTGATAGCATTTTCTCTGCTAGTTTTGTAATGTAGCAGTAGTCGTTTAAACGATGAATCCTGTTCAACCTGTCTGGGACATATAGTTTTTTTCTTATCTGAATATGGATTTAAATTTAATGTATGTTTGATTGTACTTTTTAAAATAACTTTTGATAATCTTCATTTGTTTTTTAGCGCTCACCAACTGTAAACTCTGGTAAAGTTCTGATTGTAAAATGATGTCGTTGCAGAACTTGAATTTTGCGTGCACAGTTGTTTCACAGATATGCTTATTTGTATGCAGACTGTTGATTCTTAGCCTCTCAGTTTCCTCAAGTCATGTCTAGAGGCAAGTTTGAATTGTTTATGAAAGATTTTCATATGGTTGACAGGACATATTTTCCTAAGACCTAGGCAAAGTGGCTATGATTCTTGCGCAGGGTTTGTTCTACTAGCTTAATATGCAAATCATGTTTAAGACATCATTATAAACCACATACAGAGACATGTCTCCATGTTCCAAAAAGAAAAAGACCTAGCTGATCCAGTATCTTCTAGACAAGCATCATCATAAATCTATATTAATAAAAATCCTAATTTTCCATGGCCGTTACCAATAGACTCGGAAACTACTGAACCGATTGCTTTCAAATTTTCACACCACACTGCGTTTGACTTTGCGCATGTTTGTATGTTGAACAAAACACAAATGACCTAGCTCCAGCACCGGATTTGTTTTTAGTTGATTGGCCACTTTTGACTGTGTGTGTAACACTGAATTTTGCATTATTATATAATTTCATTTCTATAAAATTCTTCAGTCTTTGGTAGTATAGTTGTAAGTACTCCACGGGTGACCGGTGTTCGATTCCCCGCTGGGCGATATCGTCAGGTGATGACTTCGCGATCCTTTGAAGAGAACAAAATGATTGGAAGGGAGGATGGGGAATAGGGGTTGATGACAGACACTGTTAACTGAGAGAGCTTAAAACATTATTTTAAAGTTCTCATTTCTTAACTATTTATATTTTATTAATTTTGTCAGGCGATGATTTTCAAATCCTTCCGAGAGGGAGATATGATTGTGGGAGTAGGGGGAGTTGATGAAAAACACTGTTAGCTGAGAGAGCTTAAAACATTATTTTAAAGTTTTCATTTCTTAAATATGTATATGTTAATACTGCTGCATCTGCTATTCTCAAAGTTTTGTGTTTTTTTTTTGTGTGTGTGAATTTATTGGTCATTTAGAGGTATAGTAGTCAGCTTTACTTTCAGCTGTTTAAGCACAAAAGACGCTTTAGCATGCGATAAACCAAAAATCGTGTTGTTTTTACTCTAACAATGCACTTTAATAGACCACTAATATAAACACTCACTTATATATTGCGTGTTCTAGAGTCGGCATACCAGACTATCTCTGTATCTGTGCAATTACTGATATTACCCATATTAGACACATGCGCTTTCTATTTTCTTTCTTTTCCTTTTTGACAGACTCAGCTACAGCAACGTGTGGCGGGTTCAGTAGTGAGGAATAAAACTATTCACTTTCTGTCAGTCTGCCTTCTTGAATGTTTGTCCACAAGGAAAAGACAATATCCCTGACCAAGCAGCAAACAATGATCGCGGGCTTGTTTAGAGAGATTTAATGAGGTGAATCAGACCTGGCTCATATTTGAGGAGAGGATACTATGTGTTTGTTGACAACTTTTTTACAAGTATGCCACTTGTGCATGACTTAGCTGTGCATCACACACATGTTACCAGAAGATTCATCGAAACAGAAAAGAACTTCTAAAGGGTTTGAAATTTAAAATGCAACCAGGGAAAATTGTTACATATAGGCATCAAATAATGGCAACAGTGTTTAGAGAGAAGCCAACAAAAATTATGTTTTACTTATATCAATGAAGAATAAAGCAGATTATGAAAATAGAAATAGCTAACACCAGGAATGGAAATCAGTGGACCCCTACAAAACAACCTGATGACCTAGACTTCAATGATGATATCTCTCCTCTAACCCACTCAGATGCAAGATAAACATACTTTATGCAAGATCAAAACGAGGTCAAAGAATCCATAAGGGAAAGACAGAATTAATGAGAATACACCAAGCAAACAGTAATCCAGTGTCACTAAATAATATCTCACTCCAAGACATGGAGTCATGCATCTGTTCGGACAATAATGTGCAAAATGATAGAGATATTAAAATACAAATACAAAAGGCATGGGGACCTTTCATAGCATTAGGAAATTTGTGGAGGTCAACAGAAATTAAAACTAATACTAAATTAAAATGGTTCATTCTAATGTCAAATCAATAGTGCTGTATGGAGCGAAGACAAGAACTAAAACAATTACTAATTAATTACAAACATTCATTAACTGGTGCCTATGCAGAATAGAGGGAATTAAAGGATATGATAGAACACTAATGTTGAGCTTTAGGAGAGAACTAATTCAAGAAACAAATTCTGTTGAATAAAGAGGTGAACAAAAGACACTGTCACTGACTATGACAAGCCCTGAGGAAACCAGAGTACAATAAAACTAAAATGTCTTTGCACTGGAACCCACAAGGCCTTTGAAATTAAGGCAGACTAAAAAACAAACATGAAAAAGGGAGCTTGGCCCCAGCTTTAAGAGTGAAGTTAAAATTATAGGGGAGACAAAAGTAATAACAAAGGATAAGGCGGCTTGGTGTGAGTTGGTAGAGGGCCTATGCTCCACTGGGGGATAAAGGGCAGAAGAAGACATGCAACAAAAAAGTATATAACATTTACCAAAAGAGGAGAGGGATGTAGAGCAAGAGGTAGACCAAGAACTTAATGAAAGGATAACATCAGAGAGACTCTACAGTACTGCAATGTGACTTTGGTCAAAGCAGCCAGAAAAATATGAAGCAGGACCTTATATCTCCCTCGACACCCGAAGCAGTTAAAGAGGACGTCAAGAAGAAGATATGCCCTCTCCATAATGAAGACTGGCCACAGTGTATCCACTGCTGATTCCATGGCATGCCTCCTATCCTGTTGTTTAGAAACCCTGAAAACTGGGGGGTTTTTTTTTTTTTTTTTACTGTATAACTAATGCCAGTATTTAAGGATGGTGAAATTGTTCACTGATACAAATACTTAAAATAGAGAACCATACACAAACCGGGTCAGGGTGACCCCATTAGTCCCTTAGCAAATTTTTCAGCAGCCTGGGATCAATGCCCTAACAAAGGATTGGCTGCATTATAAAAATGTAGGTTGTATGAAAAACTTATAATGACACTGTAAACTATGCAGTAAACATAATATCAGCAACCTTGAATACATACTATCTCCACATGGATTTTGGGGCTCCACTGTAGAATAGACCCACTGCCTCACCAACAAGCATGTCATAGGAGTCAACTAATAGGGGACCCTTCGAAGTTGAAGTGCATCCGCTTGAGCAGCAAGGAACAACCAAGTGCACACAAATTAGCCAGTAAAATGGATGCACACTCAAAACTCAGGCCCTGGCACAAAGTCCAAATGAACAAACCAGGACTTTCTGCCAGAGTTTACACAAGGTGAACAAAGAAGAAGAATACACACTCATGAAGAGCAATGGCTTGATCATTTGACTGCAATTCTCACTGATACCAAGCTGATGAGTCCATCACTGTTTGTGTTCAGTTTAAAAGCCTTAAAAAGCTAATGAGGGTAATTAAAAGTAATTTCCTAAAACTAAAACAAGACAATTTTCCAGGTTTATAATGCAATTAGTGCATTTTATCAAGTTCTGTGATGATCAAGTTCAAACATATCTAATGGGTTCTTTACTAATGTTTTCAGTATCCATCTATTGATCTTCAGACTTCAGAGAACCACGTCGTCTGTAGTACTAGTGATAAACCAGACATGTATCAGGTGTTTAATTAGCACTGTATAGTAATAGTTTAGGCTCTCCTCTGAACTTCTACCCCCGCAGTATTGCGGCCTGAAATATCCGTTCAATTAAAAATATGCCGGCTTCGTATAACGAAACAAATGCTCTAACAGGATCTCAGCGATATGTTACTTGCGGACCTGTTTCTTATTGTTTCTAATTACCTGACAATTCTAAGAGACGCATTACTGCAGACGATAATAATAGCGACCATTGACACTTCCAATTGTTGAACTTTCTGCTGACGAACAGTCGCGGCAAATCTAGCATCGGCTCGGAAAAACGAAACAAATGCTCTAACAGGGTCTCAGCGATACGTTACTTGCGGACCTGTTTCTGTGACTATGCCTCACGGCCGACCGTATCTCCCGCGCCACTACGCGCGGATAGGGGCTAAACTAGATGGCTGGGACTCACGAGCGGCAGCTACCGCATCTCCTGCAACTTCCTCCAATTAATTTGCTTGTGAGTCCCAGGCACCTAGTTTAACCCCCGATCTGCGCCGTGTGTAGCGGCGCGGGGGATATGCTCGGCGGTGAGTTTAATCGCGTTTTGCGCATGCCGACAAGTCTGGCATCTACCGCTGCTAAATCCTCAATCGAAAGAACAGTACTGCTAATCTGCGTGGGAGCGCGTGGTCTACCCGCCATATCGCATTCATCATCTGTCTTGTCTTGTCCACAATTGCCTCACAGCGTAGTGGGGAGTCGCAGTTTTCTATTCTGGGCCAGGTGTGTTGCATGTGTTGTTGTTAGTCCGTGTTGCCTCAGGATCTCTGATATATTGTCTATCCATCGTACTCTCGGTCTGCCTCTTGCTCTAGGGCAGTAGTGTTGTTCGTTGTATGCTCGTAGAGGCAGTTGGTCAGTTTGCATTCACATCAAGTGGCCAAACCACTCTATTTGTTGCTTCTTTATGTATTGCAGGCATGGTGTGGTTCCTACAATTGATCTAATGTTCTCGTTTCGAACTCTGTCTCTCCTTGTGACATTGGCAGCCTTACGTAAGCATCTCATTTCGCACGTTGTGATCTTTTTCTCCTGTGCTCTTGTTAGGGACCAGGTTTGGCATTGGTAGCAGAGGGTTGGTATAAATATGCAATTTATCAGTTGTCATTTTAGTGCCATAGTGATGCTTGGGTGTTTTAGCAGTGGGGAGAGTTGGTAAGTTACTGCATTCACCTTTTGACATCTTGCCTCAAGTTCCCTATCAATTCTTCCATCATCTGTGAAGATGCTCCCCAAGTATTTAAATTGCTGCACTCGTTTGAGTTGTTCGTTGTTAACTTGAATAGTTAGTATATTAGGTGTTCTACTTATTTTCAGAATTTCTGTTTTGGTGATGCTGATCTTCATGTTATATTCGTTGCAGACCTTGTGTAGTGCATTTACGTGGATTTGAAGTTTTTTCGTTTTCATGAATTATGCTTTGGTCGTCTGCGAAAAGTATTTCGTTCAGTTGGGGATGTACTTCTTCAGGATCGGCGTGTATGTTTTCATTATAATGATCTCTTTCAACTAACTCATCATCTGTAATGTCTCGAAATTGTCAGCATTCGCTTTTATCATCTGCTAGTATCGTCTGCAGAAAACGCTCGACATTGTCACAGGTCGCTTTTATCGTCTGCAATGTTGCGTCTCGTGGCATTGTAAGGTACTACTAGTTTTGCCGCAATTTGTTCCTCAGCGGGAACTCCGACAAGTCCGTATTTTTAATTGGACTGCGCCCCGAACGGATATTTCAGGACGCAATACTGTGGGAGTAGAAGTTCGGAGGAGAGCCATAGTTTAAGTTTCTTTCAGCTAAACAGATGTTTCTGTTCACTTCCACTATGCTATAGAACTATAGAAGCATAATTCTTTTATGTAAGCATTTATTGTAACCTGTTGAGAACCTGAAGCCTCTTTATGTTTAAAAGGGCGGGAAAATCTATGTATTATTACATGGAATGAATGAATGTTAGTGTGAGTAACTCGCGCCGTGTACTGTAACTCTAGTAGTAGTACTCTGTGGTTTTTCCTCTAAATTGAAAGTTCTACTAACACGAATCAAGTGCTAAATTTTGATGTTACAGCTTCCTCATCTACACAAATTTGAAATAATCCAACAAAGTAAACTAATATTACTTTTCTTACCAACGAGAAGTGCAGTACTGAAGTTAGACTAATATAACGTGTTGACAATGTGGCCGGAAACACGCCCACTTTGATATGCGCTTAGGAAAACGTGATGGTTCGTGATCGTTACATTTATGGCTTGCTCACTTTCCTTTTAATTATTATTAATATTAAGTTTATCCTTAAAGAATATTATTATTGAGTCGTTAGTTATGGCAGCTTTTGATTTTACTACAATAAATGTGGCTGAAGGAAAAAAGGCTTGTACCTTTTACTAATTTTGTTGTTGGTGTTGTCAGAAGCACTTGATCATAACTTTAATGGCCCAGTACTGGGCATAAGTGATGCGCTGCACTTACCGTACCGAGGAGCACGCCAAAGGACATGACTCCATATCAATGTCTAGACTGGTGGACATGGGAGTGCAGCCTGGAGCTGCAAGAAATGAACATTTCCCTAAGGGGACAAGACGTTTCATTAACCAACACAGAACAGGCGTCATCAGTCGTTGTACACTTGTGGAGCTTTGAGGAGGAGATCGGAGCACCTATGGACCTGTCCGGAGTGCTGTAATGATAATCCGTTCTAATCACTAATCAATAATCTAATAGCTCAGTGTATTGAGCATCAAAGCCCTTCAGCCTCGGAGCCACGTACACTGGGGAGTATGCGATTTTCTGGCATCCTTTGGATCGAACCGGGAGATTGTAACCCGACGTTCATGAAAGTACTTTTTCCCCTGCATATTTCTTTTGAATCATACTTATATTAAGTTACACAAATGGGTGGTCATTAGAGGAAACAACGTGTGAGTATGAAAGTATGAATCCCTGACTACGTATTTCAAATATTGAACTGTTGTATTAATAATGCTATTGCAAATTAAACAGTGAAAATCTAAGTATATGAAACAAATCAACATCATCCAGCGTCCTGATTGTTTAACTAGTCAGGTGTGTTAACACACTGGCATCGTTAAAAATTTATGTTAACTGTATTTTTTACTTTGTTTTAACCAAAATAAAAACTCAACGCTCAGAGGAAAGGCAAAAATGACATATAATCAGACGACTACTGGTACCACTGTTATTAAAACATTTTGCGCTGGCTGCTGAAGATAGGGACAAAGCGCTTACATGCATTTTTCGAGTGATGTGATATCGGTTCTTGAATCAGCTCAACTGAATAAAATAAATCTAATGTAGATAATACTACATGAGCTTAAAATATTCATATTTTGGGTATCCACCAACCATAAGGAAGCTCTAAATCAAGGTCATCACTATCGTCCCCACTGAAACCGTCATTATGCACTTTGCAGCAGACATTTTCTTTTAATGGATGCAGTAAAGTCCTTCATTGCAACATGTTCTTCGAGTGGATGCAGTAAAGTCCTTCCTTGCAACATTTTTTTCTTCGAGTGGATGCAGTAAAGTCCTTCCTTGCAACATTTTCTTTTAGTGGATGCAGTAAAGTCCTTCATTGCAACATGTTCTTTGAGTGGATGCAGTAAAGCCCTTCCTCGCAACATTTTTTTCTTCGAGTGGATGCAGTAAAGTCCTTCCTTGCAACATTTTCTTTGAGTGGATGCAGTAAAGTCCTTCCTTGCAACATTTTCTTTGAGTGGATGCAGTAAAGTCCTTCCTTGCAACATTTTCTTTGAGAAGCAGTAAAGTCTTTCCTTGCAACATTTTTTGTTAAATCGAATTCGCTCAGATGATACCTCAGTAGTTCCCATTTTGTGCTGAACCAATAATCTTATTTTCTCCACGAAATGACAAACCTCTGGAGGCAAGAAAGCGAACTAAAGAACCACAACTGTCAACATTTTATGCCGATATTCCTGCTCTGAGCGATGTCGCTTCAGTAACAATGAATCTACACTTCTAGTTTCTTTATGCTTTATCAAATACGCTGTCATGCACTTGCGATGTTCTCCTTGTAATATGCTCTGCTAGGGGCATGTGTTGTTTACATTGCTTTCAGACGAACAGTGAGTTGTAACGACACAACATGAACGAATATTGAGTTGCTTGCTTTTATTCATTGAATCGCCAGTTATCGCATACATACATTCTCGCTTCTTCGTGCTCGTCTTGCTTGGCTGAATCTAGCGACCTGGTCGGACTTCTCACACACTACATGAATCCGTCAAAGTCTCTCGAATCATCCATCTATCCTTCACGAACCCTGGTATCTGACATTAAGACGTGTGGAAAAACATTCAGTCCTCCTATCGAAATATAACACTCGTTTCACAATTCGTTCATTCTTCTCAAGCGTCCACTCATGCGACCTCTCTCAGTCAGGGCAGAACTTCAACTGTCATACTCCTGTCTCCCGGTTCACGTCTTCCGTTCACATCTTATGCTTTTCTTGTGTCCCTCATTTCGCTCTCTGTGAGATACACAAGACCCACTTATCCCGTTTTTCTCTTCTACCACTGGTCT